>OMNV01027407.1:8723-24636 GCA_900303265.1 Brotula barbata | reverse complement strand
GAAAAGAGCCCCCCCCCCCCCCCCCCCGGGGGGGAACGGGGACACAGGGTGATGAAGGGGTGAGAGGAGGACGAGTGTTTTAGCAGAAAGGTACTTGTAAAAAGTGACAAAGGCAAAGGGATGTAGAGACAGAGAGAAGTAACAGCTCTGCCCTCCCATCGGCCACAGCAGGAACATAACAATATACGGCTCCCTGCAGGGCCACTGTGTTTACTCCTACCGCTGCCCCGCTCTGCAGCAACGCAGCCTCTCTGCTGCCCCCGCGCATTTCCACCGAGGCCATCCGCGCTAATTCAATTAAGCGGGCACTTTGTTCGACTCTGCATTACACATCTGTATGCAAATGCGCCTGCACACCTAGCTTATGAATACTAAATGACTGCATTTGCATGATGTAGCACAGCTGATAGGTTTCCCTGGTATGAGTGTAACCTGGCTGGGTGTACATGTTTAATGCTGATGAATATTTCAAAACACAAACTGTGCCGCGGGGGAGGGAAAAAACTGAAACAAATACTACCCTCAGGTCCCAGTCCATGACAAAGTTAGGTGAGGTGAGGCAGATTCCATCTTTTACGTCTCTGTCCTTTAGCCCTCTTGGGAAAGAGGGAATATAGTTACAGGAGCACTCTGTCCTTACAGGTCCTCAAGGACCCAGACTCCTGGACAGATCCTTTTCTGCCAGCAACAGGCCTTGAAGAATCAAGACAATGACCCGAGAGAGCGAGAAAGAAATTTTTTGTTGCAGACGGAGGAACCGGCACAGACGGGTGGAGATGTGACACACGCGGAGGCCCTAATGAGTCATGTCACGATGAAGGACGGACAAAGAGTATGACGAAAGGAAATCTCAGTACGCCTTCAAATATTGGTTGGCAATTTGTTAGGGAACTCCTGCATAATTCAGACGCTTAAAAATCATTTTATTTCTCTTATTTACTATCTGCTACTTGAAACTCTTTCATCTATGTATGTCTTAAATGAGTTGGTTATTGAAAGCACCTCAAGGCAAACTGTTATTAAGGGTTATTTAAAAGACTTTGGATGCATTTAATGGGCCTTTTGACATCAGTAAGTCTCATAAATATTCTAGATTTATGATTTAGAAAATCCCAAATGATCTCAGAAACATAAAATTGGGTGAACTGTAGAAGACACACGTTTCGTTAAATGTAAAGTTATGGCATAGTTAACTTCCCTTAAAAATCTCTTTTTTCAAAATAATTTTACACAGATTTCACAGTATGCAACCGAATACTTTTGTACTCTTTGTTCTGCCTTTATTTCTTTATTTATTCTGTCTTATTTGGCTACATTTGCTCCAAAAACCTGTCCAAAAAAAAAAAAAGAGGATAGTTAATTACTGACTATTCTTACACACTCATGCATCATATCACGCCGCCTCTCTCCTTTAGTTAAACTCTCCCTGTGGTCCTCTGCCACTTTTTTTGTCTCTTGATCTCATATTACAGAACTTTTGTTACATCGGACAACCATTCACCTGGGAACAAAGCAACATAAACCTAAATGTGTTTTATCCTCCCCGGATGATTCAAAAGGAGCGTCGGGTTCTATATATTATCTTGGCAATATCAGATTCCTCACGGGAAAAGTTTTTACAGCAGATTTTTTTTTTTTCATCCCTTGCACATTTATTGATTCACAGTAGCACCTCGGAAGAAAACAACAACCGTATTTTACACCAAACACCGCTGAGTTATTGTGAACACATTTACATTTTGTGGCTGTGACTCAATGAAGGAAAATAGAACAATACAGAATTATTAGAATTGGATTCTACAATTCTTCTGCAAGGTCACAGTGTAAGTGTACTTTGGTTTATTCATTTCAATCTTTAAAATATGTAAGAATATTACATCTTTTATTCTATTATTAACAATATTTTCTCATGTTACATTAGTGTAAGATATTACCCCGAAAACCACAAATTACTACAGAACGCCAACATGGAGCCTTGTTTTCTTCCATCACTTCTCTGAAAATTTAGGCATAACTATTTCTGACGTTTGAGTTGTGTTACATAACAAACTTTCATAACTGATTTGTGAGGCAGCTTACCCACACAGGTCTTTTTGCCCTCGTCTGACCCTCTTAGGCAGCTCTGGGACAGCGGCGGCTTTAACCAATAAGCACAGGGCTTATTTTCTTTCACCGTGACAAGCTCAAATTCTTCAACAATTTTATGCCAGAGACACACTTTCAAACTTCCTTCAAAATGTTTATTATAGTCATATTTATTAATAAATAATGACTTCAGGGGCTAAGAAATTTATTACTGGATGTTTAACCAGCCTAAGGGGACAATATTTTATTTTTAAAGTGATATTTACATTACTTTGTTAATAAGTTATGAGCTAACCATTTCAGAATTACAATAATTCCAGTATTCCTTGGGCTACTTTTGAACAGAAATAATAGAATAAAAGGTGGAAGACAGTAAAAAAAAAAAAAACTACAACTAACAAACAAAAAAAGAAAAAAGAAAGGACGCAAAGATAAGGTAAGAAAAAAAAAGACCAAATTAGAGGAAATGAAATGCAGGGCCAATAATCTCACATATGGATACAGATTACATCAAAAAGAGTAAAATAAGAGTAATCCCATCTGCAGCCCAAGAAAACAGAGATTGAATGGTTAAAGGAGACGGTGAGGCAGACAAAGAGAGACAAGGACACAGACAGCAATAGACTCAGACACTGGAGAAGGAGAGACAGACTGTAGGGGGTTTGTCACTCTGCCCTCATGTCCTTGAGTTTCTGTATCCAGTAGCAACAGTTGAAGGGAAGCAGAGAAATTCTTCATCCTTTGCACCCATTTTGTGACCCGCACCAACTCACACACACACGTCATCAGCACCCAGATACAATACGCACAGGTGGACGGTCACATGGACTTCCTTTGCCACCAGTGACAGTGGAAGCCATGACCATCACCACGGTGACCGCCAGTGTAACCGAAGGGGCTGTGAGGGGCGGCAGTGGATTCAATTAGTGATTACAATTAATGCTGATTGACACACTCACACTCAGATACATATCAATCAAACACACACACACGGAAACGAACAGGAAACGACCACACATACACTTGCATGTACAGTGTGTGTGTGTGTGTGTATACTAATGTGCAAATACACACATTGAGATGTGTGAACACATGAAAAGGAATACACCAAACAGAACAAATCTACACATTCACTGAGCCTCGTCTACACACATTCTCTCTCTCTCACACACACACACACACACACACACACACACACACCCAGGGCATCTCTCTATCTGGTGCCCGATCTTAATTGGGCCTGTTATTTATGTCTAAATGGGCCCTCCTGTCTCCCATCTCACCTCGTTCTCCTCAGTCTTCCGCCTCCTCTTTTGTCCTCTACCCTCCTCCTCTGTGTTTCTATTTTGGCCGAGTTGAGCCGACCTTTCTCTCCTTGTCAATCTGCAGGAGATCCAAAGTTCTCATCAAATATGACCTCTCAACGTGGCCTCGCTGTTCTCGCCCTCCTCCTCTCTTCTGTCCGTCCCTCTCCGTGCCTTTGTTCTGCCCTTCGTCAAGTAAGAGGGACGGAGGGTTGGGACCTGCAGCAGCGGGTGCTGCTGAGGAGAGGCTTTGATCAGACAAAAAGCCAAGAAAGGTCGCTGACGGACTGTTAAATCTCATCCAAGACATCATTGAGACGTGAACTGTGGCTCTGTTGTCTTCTAAATTGAAGTAGGAGGGAAGAATGTGGAATTGTCTTTATTCATGGAAGAAACGCAGAAATTGGATGTGTTGATGGAGCGACGGGCTGGAACAGATATTTAAGCAAACTCAGCCTCTCTGTTAAGGGTAACAAGCTCATTGATTACATTTTAATTGAAGTCAATCCAGCTGATTTATAAAGAGTATCACTCAAAACGAAGCTGAGATGGTACACGGGTTGATCCTCCTTTACATCCCTCTTTAAACTTCTGCAACCAGACTCATCGGGTCGTTGAGTTTAATGAATTCACCTAAAGGCTATTTACGATTTATACAAAAAAGTTATGGGTGTTTTATCACCTCAGTTGGAATGTCTGAATTCCTTTTTGTCACACTTTTCTCTCAACACACCGGGGCATGGCTGATTCTGTACTCACACACCAACCGTGCAGCCAGGAGAGCTTTTAGCCATATGCAGCGTGAGTCACAATGCAGCCTGAAGTCCCCACGTCGGCCTCTACGGGCTCTTCCAAAGAGGAGATTAAAAAGAGGAAGCAGTCAAATTTGTACCTTTGGGGCTGTTAGATTTCTGAATGACCTCCCAGAGCAGCCAAGCAGTGTAAATGTGTATCATCCGGTAAGATTCTCTTTAAAGATCCCATTAAGAAATACTTTCACACACAAACGGACCATAACACTGAATACACTGATAATCTGCATCGGACTGATGTGGTTGTTAATCAATACCAGTGACTTAACAAGTATTGTGCCAAGTTCTAAGATTAACTTTCACTTAAAAGCCACATAAAGGGCAACGCTGCTTTTTTAAAGGATGTTGTTTTTTCATATGATTTAATGGGTCTATCATGACTGCAGTGTAAGAATTGACTAAGAATGCTAAAAATGAATATTGTGGCAACTTCACACTCCAACCCAAAAAGCTGTGGAGGAGCAAAAAAAAATGGTCAAAGGTGTCTGTTGCTTAGGATCATTTCTCATAAAAACCAAAAGAAAAACCAATGGCGTCTTAACGTGGGGGGAAAAAAAAACCTCATAACAGCACGGAAGGAGACTGGAGGTTTGACTAATGCATGTATGAGGTCACAGAGTACAGTAGGCCGCAGTTACTTGTTGCATTTTAACACAACAGGAAGACAAAGCACCATTTACTGGTTTATGTCTTAAATGTCAAATAAAAAAAATGTATATGATTTGAATGATAAATGGCAAATGTAATGAATAAGATACATATAATGCATTATACATGGAATATATACATAAATGATAACAACAACTCCATCAGTAAGTCAGTTTACAGTCTATATAAATATGATGCTATTATTACTTTGGTTTGGGCCCTTTGTCCTTTTGTTGTTTTTCAGACTAAATTTTTTGGGTTTGACAGGAAAGGTAACTGAAGGTGTATCAAACCTGAGCTGGCATCCTTTTGGCCCCACGCTGAGGCAGGTCTGGACTCTGCACAGCTCACATGGCTCCAAAGCTATCTATATAAATCAAAACGAGAGCCTGCTTGCCAACGGATCTGTAGGAGACTAAAACTGAAACAAGAATTTCGACAAAAGCAACTGAAAACAATCGGAGCTAAGTCAAATTAAAAGTAAGTGATGGAAAATTTAAAAAAAAGTGGTGAAAAACAAAACTAGATTGAAAGGAGAACAAAATTTGAAAAATAACATTGAAGTAAAAACAAATAAAGAGAAATGGAGGTAAAATTACCTTGGTGTGTGCCAACGGGAGCGCTGCCAAACGAGGAGGCCTCGACTCCTGCAGAGGTCGGTTAAAACGGAGAAAAATGAAGATGCCTCGCGTAACACGTAAGAAGTCAGGAACAGCTGGAAGAGAGGAGAGGAAAATGAGGAGAGGGGAGAGGAGAAGATGGAGTGAGAACTGTGCGAGTTTCTCTCCAACAGGGCAGCAGGGGTTGATTCAGTTTGGATCACAGGTGAGTGCTGGCATGGGTAAAAGTGTAATTTCCTGTCCTGAGTGTGTGTGTGGGCTTTGCACCTGCAGAGACATCCTGAAGCACAGCTGCTCACCCTCGGCGATGCCCATGCCTGTTAGATAGTAAAGACGCTAACGGTGAGATGATCGCACACTTAGCCTCAATCTGTACTTTTCATCCCGACTGCATAAGTGCGCGGGCTCCGGCTCCGCGGCGAATTCTGCGGGCTGGATGGGACGGAGAGACAGGAAGTGCCAAGCCAAATGTTAGCGTTGCCCTAAATAACACATTAGCCTTTTGGTGAACATTAAGCTAATGCTTTGAACAGGCGGTGTAACAGAAAACCAATCACAGCTGGAGGTCTGGGGAGAACGTTAACCGTTCGAACCCGACTTGACCTCCTCAACATCGGACGATGATGCAGTGATGCCTGTAGAAATAAAAAAAAGGACACACTTCAAGCTGAATAGTGGACTGGTGGGCTCAGGGGGCTTTGGGGCGATGAGGATGTTACATCATTAAACTGCTTGAGATTTTCCCAGTGTCTCAATTACCTATTGCATATGGAAACGGAGCATATGTTTAGCCAGTAGCTGTTCCTTTTAATGTGATGTTACACCGACTTGCTGATGTATTAGCTTCATAAAATCATTATTACGTTTAGTTCCATCCACAGAATGCTAATCAGCTCACAACGTTTTACAACATCTGGGGAAGATTATCAAACGAGATAACTTTCCTTTCACAAGCATAAATATCAAATCAGACACTTCCACGTGATAAAAAAAACGGCATGATTGAGGGAGTGTGTTTGATGTGACTGTTGTCAGGATTGCCTGTTGTGTGTTGGGAGAGTGTATAGGAACACAATGGCCTGAGGTGAGACTAAATAATTCAGGCAGGGAGGCGACATGTGCAGCTTTCTTTCTCTCATTAGTGAGTCACACACGCCAAGGACGCCGGTGTGTTTGGATTAACTTTGATCATTGCCTTTTTCAAAAGGGAAAACTGTTAATTAAACCAGTGTTTTACATGAAGTCAATGCACTGGAGTGACTCCAGATTTAATCCTCTCAGGCTACATGTACACCACCAGGTACACGTGGCCCCAGTCACATTCTGTCTGCTCACATGGGGCCTACAGGAGGTTCAACGTGAGCATAAAAACAGCAAAAACAGCACGCAGCAATCCAATCGTACACGAGTAGGTAAAAAAACAGGCACACAACAGGACAGGCACTTAAATCTGCATCCTAACTTGGAACTCAGCCTGAACAATCAGCACAGTGGCCCCCACGGATTGACTGCTGACAGGGGCCATAACACCGTCAGGATTGTTTTGATTGTATTAAGAAAGGTTAATAAATTCAACAGCTTCTACTAGGAAATTTTGTGGTCCAACTTGGCAATATTTTTGAAAGAATCAACCCGAATACAGTGAAATGCATTCCATCATTCAACAGTAATGTATTAAAAATAAAAAAAAAACAACAACAGGGAGACATCCAGTAAATTAGCAGAATCAACAACAACGGGTGCAAAATGTCAGTTATTAATCCATATGCTGTTATTGAAGCCAGTATTTATAACTGTTAAACAGTTTTAATGTTTATTATTAGCACAAGCTATTATGAGCTCAGTGGAAAATGTTCACCTTCCTCGTGGAAAGAAATGATCAGATCAGATGTTATTATTATCAGATGTGTGTTAGGCCAAGTTAATACAGAGAAATAAATGTGATGTCAGATGTCTGCCAACACAGCCGTCATCAAAACACTGTGAATCTCCTGTCTCACTGAAGCAGGAACTGAAGTAGCAGCGAACATTGTCACACTGCCAAGCTGCAAAAATGGCTCTAATCCCTCATGTACAAGTCAAAATTGTAATTTCTTGTCAATTAAAGCCGTAGTACAGTTAACAGACAGTACTCACACACAATCAAAACACAGTCCCTCCGTTATTGACACATACATGCAGAACACACACGCCGCTTTGCATTGAGTCGGACAAAATTTGCATGTTTCACACACTGACATCCCTTCACCTAACACACTCATCCTACACCCTCCCACTGCCGGAGACCAGACAGTCCTCCCTGAAAACGATGCTCCTATCTTCGTCACTCTCTGTTTTTTTTTTTACTATTTTGTGCTATTTTTGATGGCAACAGCTTGCATTTGCATGGGGTCAGCGTTTTATTTGACTGCTGGGTGCACGGAGACAGAATTTCCTGCCGCTTCAGGCGTCATACAGCATTGTTTGATCTGCTTTAAAAGTGCTTCGTCTCCCTCACGCCCGTGAATTGTGGATTCTGGCTTATAAGTGCCAGTGGTAGTGCAGACATGACAATTTGATTAAAAAACAAACAAACAAAAAAACTTTGAATGGGTGGAACACAGTGGAGGTGTTCTTCCAGTGAGTCGTTTTTTCTTTTTTTGATTCCGCAGGGCATTAAATGAACTTTCAAGGGCATTTACACTTTGAGGCTCACAGGCAAAATCTACAAATCCCAACGAAGACTCTTTCATAAGCACACACACCCAAAAAAACACACAAAAAAAGGGGAGAAGATGACAGAGAGCAGACTCTCAAGTTTGGATGTGCTAGAAATGGGTAGAGGTGACAGACGGAGTACCAAGAAAGAGGAGGAGGAGGAGGAGAAGGAGGAGGCGAAGGAGGAGGCTTCACACCGTAAGTGGTACTTTGTGTGTGGTGGGGGAGGGGGGGCAGGAAGTGGGTCAGGAGAAGGTTAAATGAGGTAATTGGCATAGGACGCAGGTGCAGGTTTTTCTCAGCTTCGCGGCTTCAAAGACACACACAGACACACACATACACACACACACACTCACACACACACTTTTGAAGAGTTCTGTAAAAGCAGAAGCCTACCTGTGCCAATTAGCTGGTGGTGAAGGTCAGTGCGTGTTGGATAGAGATAAGTTTCCCATTAATGGGTGAGTGCCTGTACTTGACTGTACGGGGGCCTTAGTCTCTTTTTCTCTCTTACACACACACACTCACGCACACACTTGCCACATTCACCTTAGGTACTCATCCCAAAATAGAAACATGAATATTCACACTGAGGCATTGTTTTTATTTGTTGTCTTCCCCACAGCTGTTGAGGTGAGAACAACTCCCAGACTGAGCGTGTGTGTGTCTGTGTGAGCGTTTGTGTGTGACAGAGAGAGAGGGAGATACAGAGAGAGAAGAAGAGTTAGAATAAAATGTAATTTTACTTCAAAAGTATATGCATTATCTTACGTTTTGTGCTACATCGTCTGGTTTACGAACAATTCCATGTGACTATAAGCAGTTAGAATGAAGGAGGGGACTCTATTTTGTGTGTGTGTGTGTGTGTGTGACTTTAGGATGATAAACATGTACGGTTTGGCTTGTTTTCATTTCACATTGCCTTCTGTGGACTTTTCTGTGGGTTCTTTATACAACAAAAGCTCGCATATTATGATTTGTTTCTGGAGTTGATTTCCATTACGTTCACACTGAATAATGAGCTTAGTGCAAGAGGGAGAGAAACACAGACACACACACACACACACACACACAGACCCTCTCCCACTCCTACACAAACTTTGTCCGACTCCTTCCTCTTCTAAGTTAGTTTTTCCCATCTAATTTTCCACCACGCTGCTGCTCCTCGCTCATTACACGTCCCTCCTTATTTCCCTCCATCTTTCTCTCTCTCTCTCTCTCTCGCTCGCTCTCTCTCTCTGACACACCACAGGTCTGGTCAGGAAGGAGGCTGAAGTGGCCAGAATGGATCAATAGGCTCTTTACCCTGCTCCGTGGCCTGGCTGGAAATCGATCACAACTGGAAATTAACTTGTAGTTTTGGAATCCATTGAATACACTAAAGGGTACAATAAGACATCTGGGTGCACAGTGAGTAATCCCGATCAGATCAGAAAGTAAAAATCTCCTTGCTTATTCTTTCTCAGTTCCTTTACATCTTTGTGTTTTGCGTCTGACTGGGAGACGGTATTAAGCCCTTTGTGCTGCTGGAATCAAATGATAACCAGAAGCGTCTGCATCCAAAGAAGAGAGCCCATCAAGGATCTAATGTACTTTACAGCACTGGAAGGCCCTATTTGATAATACAGGTAATGTAAGCTCGCCCAGAGAGGGATTTCTGTAGAGAGGAAGTCTTACTGAAGAACAAAGCATTGCATTAATATACCTGGAATGCCACTTGTTCCATTGGCAATTCCGACTGTGTGCCTATTACAGACAAAAAAAAGAAAAAAAAGAAAAGCTCCCTCTGGTTTCAGTGTGATGGAGTTCTCAACAGTTTGACATCTCGGCAAGAGCGGAATACAAAAAACGAAAGAAGGAAATCACTTAAAAATAAAATACGGTTCTGTTAATAACACAAAGGTGAGGTCAAAGGTCGGGTTAGTGCGTGCAGGAAAGCCCAGGTGAGATATGAAGGTCATCTCTTTTCATTTTAGAACCGAGCCGTAATGACAGAGGAGTAAACATTAATGATTTGATGATTAATAGATAACACCGACCCACTGCATGCATGATAAGCAGGACTTTAACCATTAATAGTATGCACCGATATCAATAATTCATTCCAGCCTTGGCAGTTTATTTAAATCAGTCAGCTCGGAAAACAACTAAAAATGGGCAAACAGAGCGAGCGAACAACAGAACGAGACAGAAGGGAATAAAAAGAGCAGAATTAGAAAGGAAGAAAGACGGAGAGGGGAAGAAGGAGAGGAGAGAAACAAAGTGAAAGTAAAAAAGCCGGCCTGATGGTGTGTTGAAGGAGACAAAGAGAGTTGGAGAGAGGTAAGCTGTGATATTTCTCCGAGGAGCCGTGTGAAGTAGCTCATACTAAGGCCTCTGGCACCGCATCACTCCAACCAGCCTAATTGCGGTCCGATGGGAGAGGAAAAGCCTCCGACGGACCCAAAGGATTTCAGTACGAAAACAGCACCAGGAAGCAGCGCGTTACGTAACCCAGTCAAACTTCGGAAGTTTCCAGGATTTTGACAAATTTGCCACGTTGTGTTTCAAAGCGATATGGGCATAATTTATAAAATAGAATGAACGTTCTTATTACGGGAACGTCACAAAGGCTGATGGATCAAATATCCAAACGCCGGTTCCAGTGACTAATGTCATGTGACTGTTATTAATTGCCACAATGTTAAAATTGGTCACGTTGTTAATAATTAACAAATTCGTACATCATCAGAGGTTTGACGTATCGGTCGAACGTGCGCGCTTGTCGTAGCGTGCGGCTGCAGCTTTGTCCCCTCGTTACACCTTCACAGCAACAACGTACGCTTCCGTCACCGAAGAGTCACATGTCCATCTCAGAAATCACAGAAAAGTCGGCGTTATGTCATTAAGAGGTGGAAATCCTCTCCGCCTCCTGACTGTGGTGTTTCAGAGGATAGACCAAAGGATGCCATCTGGGAGAGTAAGATGTGGGTGACATTTGGACAGTGGTAAGAAGCTGGGGGATACGATGGGGAGGCAATATGAGGCAGAAGGGCAATGATATGACATCAGTTACTCAATATTCATTACTATCATCTCCCCAGATACCACCATCTGTGACCTGGGGGCTACTGGTCACAGGCCAAGGTCTGTGTGTGTGTGTGTGTGTGTGTGTGTGTGTGTGTGAGTGCTGGGAATCATCTGGGGATGTATATTTAGAGATGGATTGGAGGCAGCACGTTCTGTTCTATGCAGCCATTGGCCAAGTGGTGCATCTGGGTGTACAAAAGCGTATCCATTTATTTTTTTTATTATTATTTTTTCAACTATTAAATTAGGCAATTTACATGTTACTTTCAAATCTGTAGTATGAGATTGCAAAGGTTTTGCATGATGAACGTCTGAGGACAGCTGAGGTCATCAGGATCACAGATGGAGGGTGAAGTCTCAGAGGTTTCATGGATCCAACAGAATCTTTCTGCCATTTCTGCCTCTACAGTGTCTCATTATATTTCCATACAGTCAGCAAGGAAGCCTGTGCATCACCTGTGCCTGAAAAACAAACACACACACACACACGCACACACAAACAATCAAGCAGCCAAACAAAAGGATGAGCAGACATTAGACGTTACTAATGAATTTGTCCAATTAATGCTCATCCACATTAATCTGTGTACAAATCAATTAACAAGATCCCTGCTATTCACATTCAGAAATGTCAGTTTTGTCCAAGTTGTCAATGTGTGTGTATGTATGTGTGCGTGTGTGTGTGTGTGTGTAAGGGGGAGGGTGCATTAGAAAAGTCTGTCTCTGCAAATTACAGGGGTGGAAGTTAATTTAGTTAGAAGCTAATTAGTATGAATAAAAGATAGCTGGGAATCCCTCAGGGTGCCACACACTGTCAAGCTTCCCCTCACGCTCCCCTCACGCTCCCCTCACGCTCCCACATCTTCTTTCCATTTCAAATTTAAGTTATCACGGGCAAACTCGCCATATACACAAATTACATCTTACTACAATGACATTAGAGCGTCGCTAATGATGCTGATAAGTTGGTATCACAGGTAGTCAAAGTATATCATCCGTAAAATCAATCAATCGTCATTGATTGATCATAAATATCTGAGGCAATGAATTCCTTATTGTTGTTTCTTTCCTCCCAATAAATAAAATTCCTTTATTTCGAATCAAGGAACTCATTAAAAGACCCACTAATTTATGATATTTATTAAAGGATAGATACTTCAGATACTAATGCAGACAGGAGATCAAGGGAACTCATTACAAGCACTTGAAGATCGTACTCAGGATACATCTGGATAAAGTAGGTCCTACTTTTGTTCTGAATTTAAAGCCAATAATAATAATTTAGCTGAAAAATAAACTAACCTGGTGGATATGAAGTGTTTCCATTGACAACAGTTCACAACACTCATTCCCTCCAACATTTCATCACTTTATCTCCACAGATAGATGAGAGAGTACCATCCAGGACAAAAAAAAAAAAACGGGCAAATAGCTGTCGAGTGAAGTTTTTCAGGTGCTGTTAAATTAGGGAGGATTTATAAATCTGTCTGTCAAATGGGCTCTTTCATGCAAAGGATCTGAAGAAATCCCACCAAGCCCCCGGTCTTTGCTTACAGCCCTTAAAGTCCCCCCCCTCCATCTTTAGCGATTCCCATCACGATCACCTATAAGAAGGCAGGAGTCAGGAATCTAAACCACGGCATCCTCATCGTGATCGTATTTGAATGTTTACGGTGGGTTTATTTTGTAAAGTTTAATTTATTCTGGAAGAGACTGAAGCTGTGCTGATTTTGCTCGACATCAACAACCAACTAATGAGACCAATGTTCCAACAGACTGCACACACCAACGTGTCAACATGCACCCAAAGTATCTCAACTATGTCTTACAAAAAAATCAACTAGTTGTACCATCTGCTGTCTTGGTGTGTGTGTGTGTGTGTGTGTGCGTGTGCGTGTGTTGCCAGGTGATGTGTTGCTCTCATCATTCAGCCCCTTATTCTCATGTTGTTCATCAGCAGGAATCCACCACCCTCCACCTGCTGCCTCCTTCATCTCAGCTTGACTTATTTCTCACTCATACGGTGTGTGTAGGTATGTGAGGGTAACATGCCCACCAGGAATGTCAGCCAGCTTGTTATAAGTAATGTGAAACACTCGAATCTTCAATCTTCTCCATTAATTTACATTCCCTGAAACTATAGCGACAGGGAACCGAGGGATCGGCGGCACGCAGAGCGGCCGAACGTGCGATCAACTACAGCCTCGGCTTATTTTTGGCGCTCGCGTTGTCGTGCGAGCTAAAGCGTGCAAAACAGCGACTGGAAGCGTGACTGCAGCTTTTACTCAAAAAGCGTTCGTCTGACAGCCCTGAAAAATTCTGACACAAGTGAAAGTTTTGGCTTCAAGTACATTTTCAGTGTGGTTTCAGGATGTTTCAGGCTGTGCTTTTCATGATGTCAACGATTCTGAAATAGATAAATATGTATATAATAAATAAATGTACGAGGCACTAAATTGCACTGCCACATCAAGAGGAGTTTTTACTTTGATGCTTCATCTCGGTGGATTTTATTCAGCATTTATTTAGCATGATTAAGATCAAATAGTGAAAGGAAATATTCTTCTCAACAGTAGTTTTGGACCTGTGGTCTGCAGCACTCCGGTGGTCCGTGGAGGTATTGCACCTGGTCCGAGACACTTCAATAAGGTCATTTTGATGTTTATTTAGTAGAAATGACTTTTTTTTAAATTTCTTGTTGGGAATAATCAAATCCATCTAAATACAAATTTGCAACTCCATACCTCTGTCAGAGTGGATTTTTCAAACTGGCATATCTGAAGAATAAGTACAGGACTCAGCTGGAGGCAGGAAATGACATGAGTTTGTCCACGCCCACCACAGGACTGGACAGGAATGGACGGACATTAAAGAACTCATCACATCCAGAAACCTCTCTAATAGCCACGCCCACATCAGCGGTCCACATGTTGCTTCTGAGTTAGGAAGGAGGTCCATGGACCCAAAAAGGACCAGGACCTGCATGTCACACTCACCTCGTATATCCAGAGAGTAACAAAGTGCTGAGTTTGTGATTTTGAGGCCAAATCTGGCATTGATCTTTGACTTTCAAAACTGACGAACGGTGTATTGATTTATATTTGTGTCTTCCATGGATACAGAAAAACATTGTCGAATACTCAAACGCAACACAACTGTACTGATGTGCAGCAAATTAGAAAAAGATCAAGGAGAGGGACGTGAAGAAAACAGAATCCACAGCTACCAACAAAGGGACACAAATGAGGAAGAGGAGGAAGAAAGAGAAGCCTATTAATTATCTTTACGCTTTCGTATATTTTTACGCATTAATAGGAGAAACACACATCAACCGATGCATCATTATCGCGTTTTACCGTCGAACAACACTCAGCCTGGATGAGAAGAGTAAATAAAGCTGGCGGCGCTTCTTCAGAACTAGTTTGTGTTGCTCCACATCCAGATCAAACCATCGCTATTATTTGCCAGCACGAATGCCATATAAATGCTGATCACAACTCTGTATCATCAGGGGGGTCATGCAAACGGACTTGGAATAAGTTTTATGATCCTAATTACAGCCGTGTAGCTCCAGGAGGCTAATGTTCCCTAGCGAAGGGAAGCAACAGCAGATGTGTGGCGTTTCTCAGTCGTATCTCATGTCTAATACAGCGATCTGCCTGATAGATGTGATTTATCTGTAGCAAGCGGTAGAAACACTTCTCCCCTCTGACATTCACACCCACCACACTCATACAAAACAGGCGCACAAACGCACACACACTCTACCGTCTGTTCACAATTCCCAGCTCTGACATTTTCTTTCCGCTGCTTCGCATTTTCTGAACTATGTGGAGATAATTCTCTCTCTCTCTCTCTCGTTCTCTCTCTCTCTCTCTCTCTCTCTTACTTCCCTGTCTGTGTCCCAACAGGGACACCACAAGGTGACAGCATCCATCACCCGTCAACCATCACATATCATCTGCTGACTGCCGTCTTAGAACGCGGAGCCTTAAATAAAAGTTACGTTCATTTCAAGGATTTGGCTTTGAAAATGTGTGTATGCGTGTCGGCTAATCACACCCATCAGTAGTGTTGTCGGCCCCGGATAGTCTGGTTAACGCTTGCAAGCATGCACACACTCACTAATGCAAACACACTGACCCCGTCCTTGTCACATATCTGCCTACCGTGACATTGCGTGACCTCCGTCTGCTTTCTTTTTTTCTTCTTTGACGTGATTCCTGCGTGAGACAAGGGGACGAGCCGAGTGTGTTTTTGTGAGCAGCTTCGTTAATCGGAGGAAGGAGTTGGAAGAGCTCCCGTTGCCCTCTAGTTTTTATTATTCGTATGATGCCCTCAGTCTCCCTAAATGTTTTTCTATTTACTCCAAACGGGAATTATTATACTTTCAAAACATCACCAAACGATCGTCTTCCGGTCTCGCTGACGAGTCAGAAAGGAGGACTGCTGGACCGTCCAAGTGCCTTCGGCGAGGGCTTTTTGCTTCTGCTGTGAGAATTGTTGTGTTTTGTCTGTCTTAGGCAAGCTGCCCACTTGAGACAAGAACCCCCCGACAGGCAGCATGAACCGGAGAAGGACAAATTCCTGCCTTCTGTCAGAAACAGATAAAATGACAGGAGACAATGGACACAAACTGTGAGGAAGATGGCTGAAGACGAGAGAGTGGGGGGGGGGG
>OMNV01027405.1:0-12604 GCA_900303265.1 Brotula barbata | reverse complement strand
ACACACACACACACACACACACACACACACACACACACACACACACACACGCGCGCGCGCCTGCAGAAAATATGTCCAGAATGCTCCTCTCAGCAAACATATTCTCTCTCCCTCACTCTCTGTTATGATGTGTGTGTGCTCACCCATCATATACAGTGTGCACACAGATACACATCAGGCTATCATATAGACACACATACACTTATCTGCACAAACACAAGAAAGACACACACGCACGCGCACACACACTCACAACACATTCCTGGCAGGCTACCAACCCTGAGCAGATTACTGACCCTCAATCAATACCCATGTCCACCAGAGGCTGATTAAACACAACAGAACGAGAGCAATAGGGGAGGATAGTCTCTCTCTCACGCACACACACACACGCAAGCACACACACGCACACGCACACAGAGCAGGCTTAAAATGATCTCTTTAGTATAGCTGATGCATATGATCTAATTTTTCAGCAATTTAATGATGAAATTATGAGATATGTATAGATATGAGTGTTTGTGCTTTGTGAATATTGTCATATGAAGAACATGATTGCTGTTCAATAAAGAGAAAAAAATGACAATTACTTATTCCTTTTTTTCCCCTTTTGATTGTAAGCTTCTTGCTTCATAATCAATTGTATAAAGTCACAAATTAGAAAAAGTCACTGAAGATGCAGCGGATACCTGCAAAAAAAAATTACCATCTCATCACTGCTACGTCCCAATTCCTTTGCCCACACCCTCCAATGTCTGCCTCCTCCATTTTGCCCCAAGAACTGAGGTGTCAATCAATCCGTTGCCGGTTGCTGTGGTGAATCACTGACCCCGCCCCTCCTCCCCCTGGCTCTGTCAGATTACATACTCGCATGTCAGTCAAGAACATTTGCCATATCGATTGGCTGAGCCCTGCTGTTTGTTTGCGTGTGTATGTGTTTGTGTGTGTGTGTGTGTGTGTGTGTATGTATGTATTTGAGCTTTGCGACACTGCTGCCAAGAATCCAGACTGACAGACGTGTTAATAATATAGACTTAAATTATGTTTCTGACTGTGATGATGTAAGGAATATTGACGCTCACAAAGCAAATGAACTACAAACAGTTGTTATCAAATTATGTGACTGTGTAGGTAAGTTGTCCTTTATTTTCAAACACTGAGTTTTATAAGGGTCTAGTCTCCATATCATTAGACAAAAATCTGTTTTCGTGCCAACATTACAGTATCCACTTGAGTCCCTCATATTATATAGCACATGCGCTGTGTTATGGTTCCTCATGAATGATTTCAGGATCACTTTAATCTGTTTAATAAGCACCTTGGGATTCTTCTTATTCAAGAACTGTTGGGTGGAGCTCATAATATTCAACGTCTATGATTGGTCAGGCAACAAACTTTCCGAGCATAATGTGCCAGATGTGTGTATTTTTCTTGTATACAGTGAAACAGCAACAGCAAGGTTTCAAGAATGTTAGAGATATCAATCAAAACCAAAAACAAGACAAAGTTCATTTAGTTGTAGCACACAGTTAATTTACAATGAAGAATAAAACCCCTTGAAGTTTTCTTACACATATAACAAATTCATTGACATAAGGAAACATTTCTGCCACAGATTGTGCAGTTGGCACCATCACAGATGAATCTAGTGCTTCACATCATTTGGAAGAGTTACCGCTGTTGTATCAGTTCTATGAATTTCAACACATATCACCTCCACTTATCACCTCCTCAACACTTTAAAAATATTTAAGACAAAACACTCCATCTTCTTCTGAGAGACTTTTCACTTGGCTTTTCCCTTGGAAGTGTGAAAAATACATCCACATAGCCATTTTTTTCTAAATATGTTGCTAAAAATGGATTCTTTGCACTGCAAATCATTTTTGATCGATACAAGTCACACTGGAGGAAAGAGTTTCTGTTTACATATCGATGCAGTTGGATCGTTTGAATTGAAATTGATGCATCGATGCAATGGATGAATCGTTACATCCATAATGCTATGTTATGCTACATTACATAGTTCATTACTATGTATTTCTACCTTCAGATCATTGCTCAAATTTGTTGAACCTCTACTGAGCAAGAACTCCTTATCACATGTTTAGCACTGAGCCTTTTCCTTATTGTCTGTCAGTGTTTTCATGGATCTTCTTTCTGATTTTGTGTCCACTGGACTCAGTTTCAGCCGCCCTGCTGTGCGCAATAATTACACACAATTTGGATGCACGACGGTAGCAATATTTATTGCTTCAACATCACTCTAAACCTAGCGCTACTGTGCTGGTCTTGGTCTTTGCACATACATGTATTGGTCAGGCCAAAACGCTGCTGAACTGGACTGTTGTTATGTACCTTGTTATGTATGTTGTTATGTGTTGCTCGCAGCCCCGTCAATCCCCAATATCTGCCACAACACGGACAACCGCATACAATCACTCTCTCTTTTTTAGTCAGTCTGTACCTCTCTCTTTCTCCTCTCTCTCTCTCTCTCTCCAGTCACACATGAAAGCATGCTTGACTTATGCCTGTCAGAGGGGAACATCCTTCACCAAGAGGACAAGTGATGAGGAAAAGTAGAATGCAAGAGAGAGAGGGAGAGCTTTACAATAAACCCAATGAGCACACACACACAGACACACACTTACACACAGTGCCTGCTGCATAGGTCAGAGTGGGTCATTGAAGGTGAGGGAGTGGTCACTCTCATTCTGCTCAGTCTGCCTGTCAGTCGCAGGCTGTCTCCTTGGGGAGGCTGCATGCACACGAACCCATCATGCATGTATGTGCAGATTTTTTTTTTCATTTTTCTGTCTCGAACTTTAACACCAGGAAGTCCCAGGTTTCCAACCAATGGTGAAAGGCCTCCCAGATTCCCCTTCTCTCCAGTGATGTGGAATACTGGCGGCAGATTACCATATCATTACCATATCATTAGCATAACATTACAGCAGCAGCACAACTTGGCTTGCTGTCTGTGGACGTGCTATCAGCTCATCAAGGGCGGCACCTTTCCCTGGATACAGTAAATGTTACACTCGCCTTCTCTCTCTCTCTCTTTCAGTCTCTCCATCACATTTTCTCCCATAGAATGGCACCCCTTCTCACTGCCACACACAGCCTCTCACTCTCTTTTTCACACATGATGGATACAATGCAGTCTGTTTGCTAACATGCAGTGTTTAATCTGAATCCAATTTTGCCGCAGCAGTTGTTAAACGTGTTCTCCGAACTGACAAGCAATCACGCAGCAGAAGTATTTGTGTTTGTTTTTTATAATCCTGGATTTTAATAAAGTTTAGTGCGTTTAGGAGGCTTTTCCACTCTAAAAGGAAATTATTAAATCGGAAGAGGTGGTCATATTTGCAGTTATTTAATCCCAGCTCCAAATACTATTAAGTTCTTCCTACTTCAGTTTAATAATATTGGTAGCGGTATCTTCCTTCTAAAAAGCATATTCCCCAAAATCATACGCACACTTTCTCTGTGGCTTGTGAAAATTCACACAGCTGTACTGTTTCGTCACAATCGTCTTCCACCTTCATTTTATTTTACTGTTTCGCACTGATTTTTTATACTGTCTCTCCTTTTCACCCTTGTTCGTCAATTAGCATCTGAGTTGTGATACAATGGCAATTGCAGTCAGTACGATTGTTAAAACATTGATTATACTCAGACTGAGAAGTGATAATTGTAAAGTCATGTATTAAAGTTTGTAAATTTTCATAGCAATGATTGCATACATTTCCTCATTTGACAGATTACACACTCATGAAGCAACATGTTATGTATTTTTCACAGAATTCTGTAAAGTTCATCCCTATGAACAAAAGCCCTGTCTTTCTTTCTTTGTGTGTGTAGGTGAGTGCATACAGTGATAGACATTTCACTGACAATTACATCTTTATGTTGTTCTTTTGCATTTAGTAATTTTGGTAAAATCAAACTTGTAAAATGTGATTACATAGTCTACCTTGGCAAACCAACTACACTTAATCTGAATGTGCACAATAAATAATTAGAAATCACAATTTAAAAATAATAATAAAATAAAAGAAATAAAATAGACTGTAGAAAAATGGGATACACATCCAGATATATTATTTAGGAAAAATGCATGTTCATAAGGTGTAAATGCCTGTGGAATACAACTCAAAATTCAGTCCCGTTTACCAGATATGGTGACTCTGAGTCGGTGCGTTGTCTCTCAGTCACTACAGGCCTGTTGTGCACATAGCCCATGCAGCCGGGACATTGGTAAGATGTTAATCTGCTCACAATTTTAAAACTTCACTATTCCCTGTCCTAACTCTTGTTAATAAAGTTATTTTCAATGGCCATTTACTGTGGATGGAGGAAATACAAACCACCTAACGACCTATGTAAGATCCAATAACAATGATGGTAAAAACGAAGCTTAAAGCAAGGTGTAAAAAGTCTTTGCCTTGTCAAAGCAGATGAAGTACAGAGTATAAATTGAAGACGTAAATAATGTTATTAGTTTCATCGGAGATTGACAAGAAAAACATCTGACGAAAGAAAGGGAATTTGTCTTTTAACAACTTCAGTGTCTACTTCCAAAGTCCACTAAAATGCACTGCATCACTCTGCTCTAAACATGAAAACAATAATTTGTGTAACACAAAAAGTTTTAGATTAAATCACTATAATTGCAGCAATTGCAACAAAACCTACCCCACCAACTGAGTAACACGTCTGTCTCTCTAGGGACATTCAAGTAACTTGAACTTGCACCTGAACCTTCCGCATTACCCAGAGGTAATGGTAAATAAATACTGTGTTCTTTTTGTTTGTTTGCTGTTTCTTCATTATTATAGTCGTATAAAACTCTAAAATCTAATGTCTTTTGGGGAGGCACTGGACCAACAGATGTCCTTACACAAAAGGTCTTGTTTTGGACTGTAGATTTATGAAAATGGGTAGGAAAAATGTCTTTCTAATTTTTATTTGTAAAAAGACAGGAAACTCAATAGCACAGGATGAGTTGCGTATCTTCTTGAGGCAAGCAAAAAGTTTCCTCTTCATTAGTTCAAAGAATCCTCTCTCACTCTCTATCCATTGGAGTCCTATTGTATCAGGTTAAAAGGAACAAAAACACCTACACCTCTGTGCTCCACAACTCTCTCTCACACACACACACATGCACACACACAACTTCTTTCATAGGCTGCCGCTTGCAGCTTTGATCTGATAACAAGCTGGTCCCTGTGAAGGTGGGCACAGTAAATCAAACAACAGATCACAGAAAACTCAAGCACACAAACACACACATATCAGTGTCAGGCCACTATTGTCCTCTTACACTTAAATCAGAGTGGAGGAGGTTGAAAATAAATACTACTGAGAGGCGGCTACAAGCTTTTATGTCCTAAAAGCTTGCTTGCTTTATTCCGCTTCATGTTATTCAATTAGGCTCAATTAACAAGTGCTGACCAAGAGAATCCAAGGAGGACAGGGGAGGGAAGGCTTTTAAAGTGGGAGCCCACATGTGATGTCAAATACAGAATACCACTTAATAAGAGGGTGTTTTCAGTGACTGTACACACTACTGACCAATTGATGAGCAATTTTAATTCAAGTTGGAAAAAAAAAAATTCTTTCATACATACATATACAATATACAACATATATATCCACATATATATATATATATATATACACATACCTTGTAAAAATTTCCATGGAAGTAAGTGCATACATACATAGGTGTATACATCGATATGTATGTACACACATACTTCCACGGAAACAATAGAAAAGTGGATATGTGGATAGAGTGCCCTGTGAAAGCTTCTGGCTCTTTTATTAAAGCTACTGGCAGTGCATCACTCTTTAAAAGCATGTAGATGAAATGCGGTCGCCACTGTAATGATGCTGGATATGGCCATTAATCAGAGGCAGGCATTCTGCTGCTGTTTTCCATTTAATATTACTGTTGTACTTTTCTCATATACAATATGCAGAAAAGTTTTGAATTCATATTCAGTCCACTGATGCCTGTCTTCTTCAGCCGTGTTTTTAACATTTTCACAAGGTCAAAGACAGAAACAGCTGGGATGTCAATGACATCACTGTCCACGTTACCTTTGCTATTCGGCAAATATGTTTCCGTTGAAGTGTCACCGATTTCATTTCATCGTACAAAATGTAGCCAGCTCAAATGAGCATAAAAACTTTTTGTGCATTAAAAAAATTGGTTCCGTATTGCTGTTCCCATCATGCACTTTCTATTCCATATGTCAACATTTGCATAAAAACACCCATGTTTTTCTTACAATGATAAGTCCGACACTCTAAAGCAAAATGTACAGAATTTCTGGTAAATTATAGAAACGAAACCATAGTAAACTGTGTGGCTTAATTCAATCGCTTTAAGATCCAGGATTATACTCAATAAGAACTAATGTGTGTACATGCAAGGCAGCTATGTTGTTCTAATTAAATACTATATCCATCAGGGAGAGATGTGAGCTCTGACACCAAATGATCTTCAGTAGATCTGAGTCTCACAGTTTTGCCTAACTGTGAAAACATAGACAGCTGCAATAGGAAATCAGAATTTCATTTATGTTACGAATGTGAGGGAAACAGTGGCAGCAGCAACAGTGGAGATGGCACATGAAGTTATTACAAAAGTCCAACCATGAGTTTCTGCTAAGGAAGTCATTTTTCTGGTTGTCAGTGTGGCTCAGCTGCTGATGTTAGTTGATAAAAGTTGACATTGCTGTCCCCATGATATTTGTAGGTACTGCACTGTGCAAACATATAACATTAATGTTGGAAAATATGCACAACAAATGTAACAAATGAGTACCTTGATAGTAATAAGAGATTTTGACATTTCACTGTAATTACAATTCAACAGATGACTGAACAGATGTAATTAAAGTGCTGTATATGTGCTATATGTAAAAATGCCAATATGCCAATGATGCTCACATGTACAAACCACAATCATGTAGACACCAGTGTCCACCAATGTCAGCAACTTCGAATGGAGCTAAGGAAGAACTCACTAACATCCAAAAGATGTTCCCAATTGGCAAACACTTCCTATGAACCGTCCGTTATTTCTGAGTTTTAAATGACAAAACATACACACTGAGATTATTGAACCATATTTCTATATATATTGGCATTACGTTTACACATTCTGTATAAACAGCATGATGTTTTTATCAAAACTGATAATGGGTATGTGGGGATGTAGTTGTGCGTGTATGCCCCATCTACCTTGTAACAACCCCTGCAGCCTCCCTTCTTCTGGAAGAGCAGCCAGAACACAGTGATCAATACACATGATAGGGAGCTAATCGCTCTCTGTCAAACCAGGCCCTGCCAGCTACTAATGGCACACACTCACAAGGGAATTCCTGAATGTGTGTATATGTGTGTGTGTGTGTGTGTGTGTAAGTGAGTGTACACACATGGGCCTTAATGGCTGATTGAGACTCTTTAGGGAGGGTTGCTCAAGGTTAGACTCAGGGGACGAGGGACAATTGACCACACTGTCTGTGACACTGACCCCTCCACTGTCAGCACATACATCATCCAGCCATGACACATAGGCAGCATACACCCACACGCCTACACGCGCGCGCGCACACACGCGCACACACAGTAGTAAATCAATAAAGTACTTGAAAATGCACCAAAAATGACATCACTCAAAAATGCATAGCATGAGGAAAAATGTTCATCCAACAGAGGCCCAGCAGAAGAGATAATACTATGTCAGGCTTTGTATAGTAATGTCAGCATCAAACACAAAAGATGACCACCAAAAGTTGACATTTTTTCCTTCCTAATAAAAGCCTTGCCAGATGGTAAAGGAGTGATAGGGGTTTTTCAGGTCTGAGATGAGTGGAAGAGGACAAAGACAGGCCTTTACAAAATAAACCTGTGTGCTGAAAAATCATTTTGTAACAGTGTAGGAGAGAAAAGAGCAATGATTGAATGAGTGAGGTAGAACTGACAGAGGCACAATGTGAGTGTGTGAAGGAGGGGAAGACATGAGTGTGTGTGCATATATAGATGTATGTGTATGTCAGTCCACGTGTACTGTGTATGTGTGATTGTACTTTAATGAATGATTGACGAAGGTAGTGAGAAAAGACAGAAACAAAAGTGTGTGTGTGTGTGTGAGAGTGTGTTTGTGTGTGTGTGTGTGAGTGTGTTTGTGTGTGTGTGTGTGAGTGTGTGTGTATTTGTGTGTGTGTCTATAATACTCCCATGTCCCTCCATGAATGAGTGGAGGCGGTGGACAGCAGGCAGCTGCAGCAGTGTGATACGAGCCGGGCTGCACAGATATCAGCTCTGACATTTTGGGCTTCGCTACCCACACACGGCCCCATGGGAGAGCGATGGCAATGGCGGTGGCAGCGGCCACTTATCCGCCCACACTACCCTTCCCTCCAACTGTCAGTCAAACACTGTACCTCCTGACATCTAATAGCCCCATTCTGGCCCTGGACGGACCCTTTGTGCTATGCAGATGCCAGGAGCGCCAAACGAGCCACGTGATCCAGTCCATGTCCACAACCACACATGATCTACTGATCCCTATCTGGTCCTCAATCCACAACTGCATTCTCTCTCATTCTCTCTTTTCTCATTCAGTCTCATCCCCAGCTGTCAGATTGATAACCCCAACGGCACAGAGTGAGCAAGAGAGGGTTTATGTGTCTATTTGTCGTTATGGGTAACCACCAACCACAAGGTGAGTATTAAAATGACAGCTAACAGAGAAATGCAAAAATGTGGGCTTTACAGTGACAAGCATAAAGGAGCGGAGAGGAAGATTTCAGAAATGGACAAGAAAGAGGATGAGACCGAAGATGCCCCCCTTCTCTCGCCATCTTTTAGGGCACCTCTTGGCCTCCTCTCTCCCTCCTATACCTCCTCCCACTCCTCTCCACCACAGCCACCCCCAGGCCCTCTGGTGTGTTGCTCACTCCATTGTGTCAGCCTTCAGAAGTGCTCAGTTTGAGTGGCAGGCCGTCACAGATCAGTTCCCTGCTAAAGCGGCCCGGCAGGCCAGGGTGACGGGCCAGGAAGGGATCTAAGTGGGGTTTATCAGCGCTTCTTAACGCCTCTCCGGCTCCCTGACACAAAAGAGAGGGGGTATTAAACATCTAAAGCAAACCAAAAAGCGTGAAAGCTCCTTATAGGGCCGCGGGATTGCGGATGTGACTAGAGTCTTTAAAAACAGGAAAAAAAGAAGAGAGAAAGAAAGCACACAAACGCCCCAACAGTGAGGAAGCACCAGGGGAAAATTCAAATGGTTTTTGTTTCAACATGTGGATAGAAGTGTTGCTTCTGGATAGAAATGGGATGATGTGGGGGTGACAGGGAGATAGAGAGAGAGGGGGGAAGAAAAAGAAAGTGTGTGTGTGTGTGTGTGTGAGATAGAGAGAGAGTCTTTAGAATCAAGATAAAACTAAATAGTGAGAGTATCATGGTTGCTACCTGCTTGTGAAGCTAACCGATTTAGCAGTTTCATGATTCAAACCAAGCAATATATATATCGTTTTCATTTTCAGATGCAATTGCACAAAGGCTGACATTTTGAATAATTTTACACAAGTTTACATGTACAATTACACCTCACTGTAAAAAGCACTGTTGTTATCTGGATGTTGAATTCGCTGTGATCTCGTCAGTACGTGGCTCATTGTTAAAGTCTATGTTTCCTCATTGATCCATGCACAAGCTTAATTCATTTTTCTTTTAAATAAATAATAGCTTGCTGTTGCTGTCCACTTCACATTTACAGCAAGGTGCAATGGATTGTTCAAAATAACTGCATTTTAAATCTTATGATTGAAATGTTGAGATTATTTGGGGTTTTCTACATGGTATACTCCAATAATAATGAGTAACTACAAGTGCATTCAAATATCAATTCATTGACCAATGTTTGAGGGGTTAACTGGCTAGCTGTAACTGTGATAAAAGCAAACTGTTTGATAAAGGAGACAAGGATATGCTGAAACTTGTATTTTTGTGCCATTCCATTACACAGATGTATATGTTGTGATTACTTCACTGAAAGAATTACTTGACAATTTTAATCCCAGCCTGCATTCAAAGCTCAATCAGTCATATTTACGTGTGTGTGTGTGTGTGTGTGTGTGTGTGTGTGTGTGTGTGTGTGTGGTAGACCAGCAGGGGACTGTGTGTATGTCAGAAAGTAGCAGGGGGTTTGTGTCTGAGACATTTTATAAAAGGTCATTGTAGAGTTCAGTCAGAGACTACCTGCATATCTGAGCGTTGTGAAAATGAAACTATAGTTAGGAGGAGAGTCAAGAGGAGAGTGGGCAGACATGAACAAGATATAGAATGAGACAAGATAGACAGAGAAGACAGTCCTTTTTAATGTGTGGATCTGTCTGTGCCAACCTGTGTGTGTGTGTGTGTATAACCTACAAATTGCGTTACAGAGGTTAGCGCTGTATGTACTGTAGGATTTGATTTGTAGCTTTTAATTCAGAATTTGTGCAGCCATATGTGTTCTCTCAGTGTGCGTGTAGGCGTGTACTGTGGCCTTATCTGTGTGTTTTCTTGGAGCCCTCAGATATTTGTGTTGTGCTGTTTTTCCACAGCCATGCTAATTATGTAATTAGCAGCACGATTAACACAACGGCTGATTGTTGCTTTGCTGACAGAGGGCTGCATGGGCCAGGATTACACGGTGGCAAAACCTTCCCTTCCACCAAGAAGCCACAAAGGACCTCTATTGTGCATGTGTGTGTGTTAGTGTATGCGTGTTCGTGTTTCCATCATAAACAATGGGATTTTACAGTACAGCTGTCAACATGTTAACTGCTGATACAGAGATCTTATGGACAGTATTATCTGATTATACTGAATGTGTTTGGTCCTTCCTACTTGGTTATTGTTTTTTTCTTTCACAAGTCCAACTGAATTACTTTATCTTTTATACCCTAAAGAATTTTTACCTCCTTACCTTACTGTACTGTATGTCTCGTTTGAATCCCAGCTGTAGCACTGGTCATTCTCTATGGACGTTCCCCATGCTTCATTTGTTCATTGTTGCATGGGTTTGACCAACTATCAACAAAGTGTGTACTATATTTGTAATACTCCTGCCATTGCCCTTGATCACAGCACTAGGCTCCAGACCTTGAGTTTGCCCATACCTGGTCTAGAAGTTAAAATTCTTCAGGTAGTAAAGGTCCCCTGTTCCCCGCTGAAAAAACAAAAACAAAAAACTAAACAAAATAACCCAAAAAAACATATTGTTAGAAAGAGCCACACTTGCTTAGGCTTTTTTTGGCTTTGGTGTAGCAGTGTGCACTTAAATAAGTGCATCTGGTTTGTAATACAGTTTGAATCATGTCCTTTCCATAGTTCAACAATTTCTACACCTGGTATCAAAGTGCTCAATGATTACATAGTTTAGGTCTTATTTCACTTTCAACATTTACACTTGTTACATTTGATGTAGGCACGGTACGCTTGGACAAAGAGAACACCATGATTTAACAGCTAACAAGCTGAAAGAAATTTAATCACACCGTTGCCAAATGTACTGCTGCAACACAATCCACGAGTCCTGATATTGTATTTTTGACTAATAAAACATGCTTGCCACCTGTCTGTGCTACTTATTTTGTTTTTGAGCTTCTAAAATCTTGAGCTTGTTAGCACCTGTGCTACCATATAAGCATTTCAGTGTTGCTATGTCAGGCAGCACCTTTGCATTCTGGACCTGAAGTTTAGTTATCCTCCACTACATTGTTCTTTCTTATCATGTCCACACCATTTTAATTAGTCTAGTTCAAAATATAGATTCAGATGGGAATATAATTCCAATTCCAATTCCTATGCTGATAAAAAAATACTGTACTGGATTGTATGACAATAGAATAAAAAAAAAAAGGATCTGCATAGCACATTAACATCAAAGAACAGGCAGACATACTGTATCAGCCTGATGTGATGTGATTTATAATGTGATTCTCAATGAGCAGTTGAGTCAAAGGGTCTTGGATTAAGATGGGGTGCTGAGATCATCTTCTGTCTTCTGACTTGGATGTCTTTCCTCATGTTAGAAAGCCATGTTTAACTATGATTTTTCCAATCGGTAAAACTTCATGACTTTAAAACTTCTTTGGGAACTAGCCAAAACCAGGGCATAACAACACGCCGATTTGTTCGACCTCAAACTGTAACAGAGCTGATGTGTGTAACACCATCTCACAATAATGCTATTGCTACACAACGGTGCTCCAGTTACCGCTTTTTAATTTTAAACTGATGAGCTTCCATCTATATGAATTTCACAATAAACTCCTTATGTGTGATTGGTGTATCATGTTGTTATTGTAATAGTCTTCCCTCAGTGACAGGTGTTTGAAAGACTAAAAAGAAAGAAAAAGCATTAGACTAACATTAACTATGTCCTTGCAGCAAGCAAAGTCTTTTTGAATGCAATAATTAGTGAGCCCTGTAGTGTAACACACCTGCCATGGAATGCATGGTATGATTCATGATGCAAAGAGAAAAGGAGCACACATGGTGCGTATAGACAGAGGTCTGGTCAGAGGCAGGCGGA
>OMNV01027404.1:0-21017 GCA_900303265.1 Brotula barbata | reverse complement strand
GAAAGGAGAGCAAAGGAAACGAAAGGAAAAGTAAAGAAAGGAAAGGGAAAGGAGAGCAAAGGAAAGGAAAAGTAAAGAAAGGAAAGGAAAAGGGAAAGGAGAGCAAAGGAAACGAAAGGAAAAGTAAAGAAAGGAAAGGGAAAGGAGAGCAAAGGAAAGGAAAAGTAAAGAAAGGAAAGGGAAAGGAGAGCAAAGGAAACGAAAGGAAAAGTAAAGAAAGGAAAGGGAAAGGAGACCAAAGGAAAGGAAAAGTAAAGTAAGGAAAGGAAAAGGGAAAGGAGAGCAAAGGAAAGGAAAGGAAAAGTAAAGAAAGGAAAGGGAAAGGAGAGCAAAGGAAAGGAAAAGTAAAGAAAGGAAAGGAAAAGGGAAAGGAGAGCAAAGGAAAGGAAAAGTAAAGAAAGGAAAGGGAAAGGAGAGCAAAGGAAAGGAAAAGGAAAGAAAGCAAAGGAAAAGGGAAAGGAGAGCAAAGGAAACGAAAGGAAAAGTAAAGAGGTTAGGAAAAGAAAGGAAAGGAAAGGAGAGTCATAGATATTTAGGGGAGCACAGACGAATGGAAAAAAATCAAGAAAAGACAATGAAGAAAAAGAGAAAGAGAAAGAGATGATAAGCAAGATTTTACAAGATAATTTCAGGTCGATCGTAAAATCAGAATCTATAAAGTTAATCGTAAGATGTAAGAAGCAGACGGACGTGTTTTGTGTTAAAAAGAGCTTTTCCTTTTTTTGTAGCGTTCCCTAATCCTGGTTGTCCGGTCCCAGCTCCGTGAGGCCCATGTGACGCGTGTGAACTCGTTCTAAGCCTCCCGCTCTAATCTGGCCCTGAACAGTGTGTAAACCTTCTCATTGTTACCTCAGCCACGAGCAGCAGGGGTCAAAGGGGAAGAGCAGCTTTTATGATCTGGGAAACTATTGAGTAAGCACTCAAACCCACGGCTTCAGAGCATTCATAAAACTTCCTCCGCTCATGAAGCCGCTCCGTTTGGGGTCGCGATTTGGACCTGGATCTGAATCCAGGATTTGACTTTTTTGGGGGAATTTTGAAACATTTAACATCAAATACTTCAAAAATAAGCGATAAGAAGTGGACAAGAAATGAAATACAGACATACGCAGCCAGACATCGTGCAACGGGCGGGATCGGATGTTTTCAGACCAGGATCACATGATGATACAGATCCAGAAAATGGTTCAGTCCATCGTATGTGATCTCTTAAAGATCAATCAAAAAGAAAAGATCACAGAAAAAAAACAGTTCTTGCATCTTGAGCCAACATTTTGCCCACAAAGAGACTTTTTAATCAATATGATTCACAGGATTCAATTTTCATAACAGCTGATTTCTGCTTTTCTGCCGAGTAGCCCCGCCCACCAACCACGCAGCGAGCAGCACCTCCGACTGAAACGATTCTTGTTAAACTCCTATGTCAGTAAAACAAAATGCCTCTACGGGTGAAGACCGTCTCGTTATTTCACAAAGAACTTCAGCTAAAAAAAAGCTAAAATAGCATCAAAGACGATAACGTTCGCAAAACGAGCCGATTTTACTGGGCGCGTGTTAAAATGACGTACGGCTGCTGGAACGTGTCCTCTGCGTGTGTGTGTGTGTGTGTGTGTGTGTGTGAGAGTCGAAAAAAAAAAAGCCCCATCTTGAATTTCTTCCATACAACTAGAACACCATCATCATTTGCGCACACACACACACACACACACACACTGAGAGGCCTTTGTTGAGTTTTCTCTGCTAATCACTCTCATATGTGCAGGCCCCGATGGCGAGGCGTGTTGTTTTATCTCACGTTCTGGGGGCTGCGGCCGCGTGCATGTGCTGCTGGTTAACACCGAAACGCAGATGAATTAGGGAAGACAGGCCCCGTCTGTAAATGTGCAAATCGATTAGGTGTGTGTCACGGCTAAACGTGCTGTCAGCCGCGACGGAACGTTAGCATCCGCCGGCAGGCTGCAGTGGATTAAGAGCTTTGAGACGCACTCCTGAGCTTCGCCTGCTCTGGCTCAGTTAATCTCTTATTTATTTGTCTCCGTGGATCCTCGTTAATCTTTAGGACACCGCAGCATCATCGGGTCCTCTTTGTTGCATCTGTGCTACTATTTTGAGACCACCAATGCGATCCTCCTTTTGATTTTTTGTTACTGTTTTTACTAGCATTATCATGGCTACTTGTGATAAGTCTGCCAGAGGTGAGAACAAGTCCTTCTTTTGCGAGTGACAAGTCCTAAACTTGGAGTTTCGGAGGACTAAATGAAGTACTTTTGCGATGCGTTCGACTATAAAAACTTTGCGCAATCACACATTTTCTCATCTCCAAGTCTGAAGGCTGAAGTCCGGGTGAAGTCAGAAATGCATATGTATGAAAAATCAAAGTCTTTCTGCGAGTCTGACTCGCATCCAAGTCACGTCCGCACCTCTGCGATCCGAGCGAGAATTGAAACGTGGACAGAAAATGATGTGTCGCCGGTTTCTGTGATTTATATTTGGTACACGGAGCTAAACAACAAACAGCTGATAGCAGTAAAAGTGGAACCCGTGTGGTTCTCATTAGGCTCCGTGTTTAATCACTTTAATGGTTACACAAACCCAAACGTCATTCGACACATAAGTCAAACTGACTACAAACGAACGTCGAAGAACCGATGATGTCATCACCTTGGTTTGTGTTTGTCCGTGTGTGGGAATGGCTGCTATAGTACAACTCTTTTTCCCCAGGAATACAAGCTTTTCATGCAGAATCAGGACTCACATGCACATTAACACGAAATGCAGTTCACTTTAATGGCTCGTGATCAAATTGAAATCAACATCAGTCGACAGACGCTCGTTCGAATAATACTGAATATACTTTGATTACTCTGAAAATGTGTTCTTAAGAAGCAAAACTCATGGTGGCTCAGGTTGGAAAATATCATTTGTTGGATCTGTTTTCTCTTTGTGACTATTCAAAATGGGTCAATATGACATGGTTACATATACTTTATATCACCTCCATGTGTAACCAGGGACCCAAGACGCAGTGAAGAGTCTCATCAGGCCCTAAGGCTCCATCACCGTTGTTATGGTTACCTACAGGCACAACATGACGAAGAAAGACACTAGAAAAGATAACAGACTGTCAGTGCCTTAACATGGTTTATTCTGTTATAATCACCCTCTGACTCTATATTATACTGCTTCATATCGGACTACTTATTCAAGAAATAAATAATTTGACACAGTATATTAATTTAAAAAAATATAAACAATTCATAACATCCTGAGGAGATTCTCACTTTTATTGTTTCCTAATCTATTTAGTGTAACAAAGAAGTTCCTCACAAGTTCTACAGTGGCGCTCGCATGCAGTGCCCCTCCCCCGCATGCAGTGAGTGGCTCAGCGTCGCATCGACCCAGAAAAGTGAAGACAATCATTAGAGATGACCCATAATATCCAGCGTGATGATAAAGCCGGGCTATGTGAAATTAAAAAAAGTCTAAAAAAAAGTAGTTCCCTCTTTAACTTTGATCATTTGACATAATTGACCAATCAGATTTGAGTATCACAGCCGTGAGAACAAAACTAGCCCACACGCGCTTCCTCACGCTCATCAACGTGGCGCTCTGTTGACACGTTGAGCGCATGACGATGAAAGGAAGCCTCCTCGTGTTTCTGCGTGCGTGTTTAGGATGATGTAGACAGCATGCAGGAGGGGCAGCGCTGGCTGTCAGACGCTGATTCTAATGCAGAGTGTCAGGCAGAAGTCGAGGCCTGTGTGTGGGAGCCCGTCTGTGGCTTTACTCCTGGACTTCCTCTAATCCCCAAATCATTTTAGTTGCAGACTTCCTGAGAACCTTGGACAGAAGAGGACACACGAGACTGGAGAGGGATCAGATGGAAATGTGGTGTGACGGAGGCAGGGAAAGGGGAGGGACGGAGACAGAAGGAGCAGGCGGAGAGATGAGCGACAAATGGAGAACAGATAACAAAAATAACAACAATGGTCATCATGGAGTTGAATGCAAACTCAGATATTTGGAAGGAAAGGAAAGATAAGAGTGGAAATTGTTCGAGATTAATACAAACCTAATTGGTGATATCTTCTTTTTAATCAATCTGTGTGTGTGTGTGTGTGTATTTGCAGGACACTGAGCTGAACTGATACACACCCTTTAAGATCTCTGTGATTAACCCCGTCTTTGGTGTCCTGATGCCAGCTACCTGTCTCTGAGAGACGTTGATTCCAATGATGTCAGGCATGTGGTTGGTTGTGTGTGTGTGTGTGTGCCATCTGTTGTCTGCCATGTCTGGATGTTGTTTTTAGCTCATCCTCAGGCCACATGAGGACAGTTGGTGTATTTTCTACTTTTCTCTTGCTGATTGTTGCTTAGAGAAGTTCTTCATCATCAGAGCCCGTCGTTTCCTGTTTTTATCGTCATTAGAGACATGACAGTATGGATGTTACAGAAGAGGATGTCATCTAAAGGACAGTAATAGTGATATCAGGCATCAGAAATGGAAGGTTTCCATGACGATGGATAGATGTGTTTCATTTGGTGGATGTTTGCGTTATTGTAATGAGATCATAGATTTTTATTGCCAAGTATACAGAGAATGAAATCTGTTTTCTTTTTTTTTCTACGAACCGTGTATTCCTCTGATAAAGCAAATTGGTTAACAGAAAATATCCAGAGGGCTTTCATCTGCATCTGGATCCTGATCTCTATCACAGCAGGCTACGATCACGGGACAGGAGTCGGGTTTTCTACATTCAAGTAAGAGCAGCAGACCATGAGAAAAAAGGAAATACACGGAAAAACACATTTCACCGTACAGAAAACACTAAAGATCTCCTGGATCCACACCAAAGGGAAACACTTTTCTGACTCACCACCAACATGTCCACCAAGGTTTCAAAGGGTAATACAAAACATGTGACTAAAATAAAATCACCCTGGAAAAAAGTCAAACAAACTGATATCATAGTGAATAGTACTTTGTTGTTATGATTTATTTATGTTTTTGGCACCGTAGTGGAGCACACGTGCAGCATACGGCCGCATCAAAGGTTCCACTCTGACCTGTGCCCTTTGCTGCATGTCATCCCCTGTCTCTGCCCTGTCCTTCCTGTTTAAATCTCTACTAAGCAGTATAGCATAATAAATCTATATATAATTTTCCAGTTTACCAGGTATTAAGACCACGGCCAAGTTTCCGTTCTCACTTGTGCCGATTTGTCTGACCACGTGTCTGTTCATCAGCAGAATGACTCAAAAAGTCATTCAATGATATCAGAAGTCATCAAAAGTTAATTAAGGCTTTCAAAAGTTATCAGAGGTTATCGAAAGTCATCAACATTTATCAAAAGTTATCCAAACTTATCAAAAGTTATGAAAGTCATCACAGGTCAACGAGCTCTGAAAAGTTATCAAAAGTCATCAAAAGTTATTAAAGTCATCACAAGTTAACAAGCTCTGAAAAGTTATCAAAAGTTGTCAAAAGTCTTCAAAACTTATCAAAAGTCATCGAAAATCTTCAAAAGTTATTTCAAAGTTGTCAAAAGTCATCAGAGATTATCAAAAGTTATCGAAAGTCATCAGAGGTTATCTGAAGTTATCTTAAGTTATCAAAAGTCATCAGAGGTTATCCAAAGTTTTCAAGTTTGATTAAAGTTTTGTGCAGTTTGAACATGATGCTGAAAATGAAGAATAGACCTGATGGTGGCGCCACAACACTTATATTTTGTCTACTAACAATCAATCAAACCGGTACAATCAGCTGTTTGTTGGTCTGTTCTTATCATTGTGCGGCCTATAGGACCTGGTGGAGGTACGCGGTCTCACGAGTGCCCCCTAGTTAAAGCTACATTTATGAATATCAAGTGTACTGAGCAAATACCACGAGCGTATCAAACCATGAACATTACACCTCTCATGGTCACATCGGGGAAACATTTCCGCGTAACTTGATCTGGACATGGAGGAAATGTCACCTCTTTGGTCCAGTAGAAACTGTCCTTTCGCAAATGTCAGCGAGACTGGTGAGACAGACCCCATCCCTGTTCGGTCAAACGCTCACCGGTGCCAAGGAGTAGAAGACTGCGTCCTTTCAAAATGTCACACAGGCCTCGTAGGACAAATGAAATGGGATAAGCCCGTGGGATAAGACTGTAGGAAAAGTGATCAGGAAAGAAAGAATGAGAGAACAGAGGGATGGAGGGAGGGCAACTTTCAGTGTCCGCTTAAAGGACGCATTAACCAGCGAGACTCATTTTCAAATATGCAGCGAAAAATCTTTTCTGTACATGGATCGAAATGTATATTATGATAGTAATGAGATACTAACAAAGTAAGTCCGACTCGTGACCAATGAGTTGTAGCCATTTAAATGTATTGTATTGTTGTTGCCGTTTAATCCGGTTTGTAGCGAGTTAGCTGATTGCTACTGAAATTACAAACTTTAACATTACAGCATGAAGAGCGTGAACTAATCACGATGTTTTTGGAAAACAGGGGCGACCGGTCACCTCCATGTTTTTCTCCACACTTCTCAAGTTAGCAAGCCAGCTAGCAATAATGCTAGCTCGCAATAACACCAGGTAGCAAGCTAACTGTAGCCATTTCCACTGAGTCCGTCTCATAATAAAGAATGTTGTGTATGAAGGACTTGAGCTCAGTCTTATGGGCTGTCTCGTGTTTTAAAGACTGAGTTTGGAAAAGTTATAGAAAACCTAAACACAGTAATTTGCCTCATGTGATGTCCTGATTGGATCTGAAGTACTTGTTTGTTGTCCCATGACCAAATTTGGCCACGTTTCAATTAAAAGAAGTAGTTCATAGTTTATATCCTGCAGACCTGACGGCATGATGTCAGTGGCATGGCCGTGGTACGTTTCAAAATAAGCAAACATTCGTAGAAGATTTAATCTGGGCGGCGGTACCTCTGCAGTACCTGTGGCCGCGCCAGGCCGCCGCTCCATATGGAACTGTAGGAGAGGAGAGGAAAGGGAGGGGGGAAAGGTAAACATGGGAGTTGGGAGAAAGATGGGGTTAGATGTGCATGAGTGAAATGGAGACAGACTGGGTGGGGGGAGTTTTGGAAAGAGGGAAGGGGAAGGGGAGCGATGAGAAAAGCTGAAGGAGAGAGAGCGGAGGGGAAAAGAGGGAAAATGGGCTCTGCTGGAATGAACGCTTTTATTGACGTTTGCTGTTGTTGTTTCCACCGACACGTTATTCTAGTCTCATTAACATTACTCTCTCTCTCTCTCACACACACACACACACACACACACACGCACACTAGAGTCCCAGTTGTGATCATATTAAAGATATCTTATTACAGGGAACACGAAATAACCTGATTTATCACATTTCTGTCCGTGCTGCCATATTTTTTTCGGTTTCTGCGTCCTCTGTATTTTCCATTTTCCCTCAACGTTCACGGATGAAGAATAATTTGTCTTGACTCTTCAGTCGCTCGTTAATGTTTTACCCATAAATCAGACTGTGTTATAAACGGTTTATACATTCATTCTCACGTTTTTTTTCTCTTTTCTCTCTTTGTCATCTTCTTCCCTCTCCTCTGTTTTATTTGTTGTATTGTATGTGGAGGTGAGTTATCCATGGGCGAGCTCCAGGACCCCTTCCTGGTCAGTGTCCACCTCATCACCGATCCAGGCCAAGGGAAGTTCCTCCAGTGTGCCGCCGACACCGTGCTGGCGTGCGTTCACCCCGAGCTGCAGCTCTTCCGCGTGTCCGAACGAGCCTCCGTCTCCCTGCATCGCCGAGCCAAGCACCAACAGAACGGCAGCCCGGCAGCGTCCTGCCAGCCGGCCTTGGCGGTCATCCTCTTCCTGCAGGAGTCGTACGGGGGCGAGGAGCAGATACTGATGCTGCACCGCACTCTGCAGCAACCGCCGTGGCGCTACCACCACACGGAGAAAGTCAGCAACGGCGTGCGGATGCTGCCGTTATCGCCGTGCAGTCAGGACTTCTTCTCCCTGGCCCCCGGCACACCGGTCTGGGCTGTTCGGCAAGTCCACTACGGGAAGGAGATCGTGCGTTTTACCGTGTACTGCCGGCATGAGAATTACGTCGACATGGTGCGGCTGTACAAGCTCCTCCTTCAGCGGAGGGTGGCTCAAAAGAAGGAGGACTTCTGCTTCTTCGTGGTCTACTCCAACACAGATATGGAGATCCAGCTGTCTTTCAAGAGGCTTCCGCGAGGCCAGAGTCCGGTGAAAATGGACTCGGCAGTCCTGGAAGTGAGGGTACGAGACATCGGAGTGCTGGTCCCCCTGCTGCCACACTCCTGCAGCCCAATCAGCCAGGTGCGGTGGCAGACGGAGGACTATGAGGGAAATAAGATCCTCCTGCAGGTGAGTCAGCTGGGTCGTGTTGGGGTCCAATACGATAAACACGTACTTGGCCACGGCCTCCCAGGCAGCATCACTGTGAGCACTGAGTGAAAACACACCGCTTAGGTCTTCTCTTCTCTCATTGGCTAGCCATGATGAGGTAGCTTGTGGCCAAACATGACGTGTTCCAACAAGGATGTGATTTGTTAAATGATATCTCATCACGCTGAAATATCTCGGGTTTGTAAGAATGGACGTATAGTTATAAACTCAGGCCAAGACCACACCCCTACCCATAAAGGCTTTGGCATACTTCCACAACACAGCTCAGCATATCAGCACAACTCAGGGTTGACAGGGTTGATCACTTTGCGGTTTCCCTGCACTTTTCTTGTCCAGCAAGGTGATGCCATGATGTATTTTCTTGATCGGTTTGTCTGAGGACATGCTGAAAAGTCTGTTTGTCGCTCATTAGTTTGCTAATGCTAATTATCATTAAAAACCTGCGCTGCTCTGAAACTTGTGCTGTACTGTGGAAGTATGCCGAGACCTTAAGGATTCTGGACTGACCTCCTCATCAAAATATTGCTGGGAAAAAAAAATATTGCTGTCCAAACACAAACTCACAGACATCAGACTGGGTAGGTCTGTCTAATGTTGGACACAAACACAAACTCCTTGAAAAACAGATTAAGTCCCCTTCAGATAAAAAAGAAGTAAAGATTGGACCGGATCCAAAACCAGCCATCAAAACTCTACTCAAAATGTGAGTGTTTTGGCAGTTTGCCTGAGCTGAGAAACTGTAGCGTGTGTTTAAATACGGGGTCCTGAATGCTGTAGGTCACAGAGTGGGCGAAGGCTCCATTAATGCATCTGTCGTGTTTTCATCTCACACGGTGAAGAGTGTTCGTGTTTCTGAATATATCAAGTCTCTCACTGATTCAAAAAGCAGAACATAAAATAGACATGTGGTCTTTTGAACATGACTGAAATTGTGAATCTGCTGCCGTGTCATCATCGCATCAACGGCGTGTTCACAGAGCGCCTACTGGCCGTTGTTTTGCCCCTTTCACCTTAGAGCTCGGCTGTTGACATCAGGCTGGGTTCCAGTCTGGACAACGTTTCTATGATGCACGTTGGTTTTTTTTGCATCAACCTCAGAATTTGAAAAATCTGCGTTCCGCCGTGCCGGGTCGGACAGGAATTTACTCAAATTGGTTCAGGTTCGGACCGAAACCCTTATGGTATGTGTCGGGCCGTGCCGTTTCAGACGAGACCCTTCAATTACCGCGTTGGGTTTGGACCAAAATTCAGGTCTAATTCGAGCTCTAATTCAGCGCGTAGCAAACGAGCAGAAAAAATAGGCTGCTCGCCAGAACTAAAAATTCCGCGTCGCTCACGCAATGGTGCCCCGCGACGCTCGGGCAGGCGGCGTGACTGCATTGTTGTGGAGGAAAATTACACAGAAAAGGAAAAAGTTCCCACAACACGGCACGTTCGCAACGTGAGGCGGAACGGATGCTGCTGCCAAAAATAACAGGCCAGCACTACACACAAAGACACAAAGGAGCATTCAGCCTCCCTCACGTGCATCATCCTCTCATCCTTTCATCCTTTCATCCATCCAGCCATACTTTAGACCTCCAGAGTCCCAGACGATACAGACTTTGCATGCAAATGTTGCTTACGCTGCTGCTTCACACATACACACACACACACACACACACACACACACGGTATCAGGTTGTTTTGAAGGTTCAGTCAGATTAAGTAGTGGTCCATTAGGGGCACTGGATTCATCCTGATGGAACCAATAAGATAATTGACCCTATGCATGAAGCCTAACGAGGGGCGTCTATAAAGCTTTATGACATCGTGAAGTTTAATATCAACGTGAACAAACATACATTTAAGAGTAGAGACATAAATGTACGAGTCAGATGGAAACGATGTCATCAAAACATACAGGAATATAAATATATGAAAGCTACATGTTATTTTTATAGTTTTGGACATCGTCATCAGTCCAAACAATGGATCTTTAGTGGAGTAGAGCGATCAACATGAGCAGTAGGTGGTTACTATAAGTAACAGCTGCAGCTCTTAATGATGATTCTGTATTGTTAAATGGACTTTATTATACCCAGACTTCTGTAAATACTCATGGATGTAGCTGTATGTATGTTAAGGATTTCAATGTGCAATGAATATTTGAAAACCAAACCATACACATTATATATGTATATAATGTATATGAATTTATATACGTCTCTATAGCTAGGGTGAAAGTGGGAGCTCTGATTCTTACTGTGGTGATTTTCTCCAACTGCATAATCTGTTAAGTGTAGCAATATCTGTTTATTTCTATTCAATCCAAATATGACTTTTTTTTTAATTATTAAGCTAATTTTAAGTAGCTTTCATATCCTGATATCCCGATGAATTATGTTACTGAATTACGTTACTCATTCAATTGAGTAAAATAGAGTGACTGATAGGAGTGATGGCCCGTAGCTCCTATGGCGTGTTGTCAAATGTTGAAGTATAGATTGTGGTCAGTTTGGTCCTGTGTCCTTACAGATGCAGGAATTCCTTCTTCTGCCTTGCGTTTGTGATATTATTTGAAAATCAGAGATACTGAAGCAGTATCACGGAAAGTTCCACCCTGTCTTGTTGTATTTGTCTTCGTTAATGTAAGAGCTTGATCAAAATCACAGCCTTTGTTACAAAATGACAGTCCCAACACCCCGATTGATCCAGAGAGCAGAGGATGACCAAATGCCGACACCAGATGTGTTTCACCTAAATACAAAGACCACCGTGTCTGATGTCTTAGTGGAGTCCGATGTTTTTTCCACAAGATACACCGAGCGACCTGTTTGCAGTGGAGCTGCACGGGAGCCATTGTTGTGTATGTGGGTCAGCCTTATGCCAGGCCTGTAGTCCATCTATGTCCCCTCCACTCTGGGAGAGGAGCCAACTCTGTATTGGTGATCTGGAGGTTTCTGCAGGGTTAGATTTGGAGCTAAAATCTTTCACATTGAACAACAAAGCTCGTGAGTGGCAGAGAGTGAAAGGTGGAGGTTGGCTGATGGTGGAACGGGCAGGAAACAGAGACTTTTTGGGGGTTTGGGTACCAGCAATACAGGTGTAAACAAATGACTATGATGGGTACCAAAATGTTTGATGGAAGGATGAAGATGGGTGGACACTGGCCCAAGGAAGAATCCCTAAAGTTTTGGCAGGGATAAATGAAGTTCTGCTTGTTTTCTGTTTTTTTTTCTACACTGTCCATTCCTCCTGCTTTCATCCTTGCCGCTGCTTGACCCTCACTGTCCCATAGAAGGACTGTGTCTTCTCTCTGATCGTGTGGGAATCTGCAGGAATTCCCTTTTATATCAATCCTGCACTCACATAAATGTGTCAGAGATACTAGGATCTCACACTACATGCAGATGTTTCGTACCAGATGTTACCAGAAGCACTAGAAGCACGACGCTGTGGACCGATGATAAGAGGATTCACAGTTTATCACTCGAGGGGAAAAAACAGCAAAAGATGCACTGAAGGTGATCTGAGGTGATCTCTGTGAGAGCAACATGTTTATGTGTATTTTCACTCCACAACATAGTTTCTATGACGGCGTTTTTTTGCAGCAGGCCGCAAAACTCCCACAAATATTCCCATTAAATGATTCATGACTGAACCGCAAATTATCGAAACTGCATATGGCACCAGGCCCTTAGCTTCTCTCCCCTTAGAACACTTTAAATGATAGATCCTTTGGTTGGTCAGTGATCTGTCAGAGTTCCCGTGGTAATGAAATGAAAAAGATGTAAAAGACAGAACTCACGTCTGACCCAGCTAAAGATCATCATCATGTTTAAGGTTGTGTTTATTTGGCCTAAACCACAAAATTAATCGGAGTTTTCCGTTGTCGTGTTGAGGGTCAGTGATCAGTGCTGCTGTGTTTTAGTCCGCAGAGGTCAAATCTATGGCTGACCTGACCTCCCCCAGGATAACAAACCCTAAAGAGCAAGGGGTCCCATTAGCACCATGTCAACAACCTCATTACCCAGCACCCCCTGCTGTTTCTCCTGCGCAGCCACATGGAAAACGTGCCATCGTTAGGTTGAGGCAAACATGTTTTCATCCTCAGGTCTGGTAAATCCCAGAACTCTGCAGTTTCTAGAGAGCAGACAAACAGACAATGGAGCAGCTCGTCAGCCTCCCTTAAGTGTGATTACACTGGAAACGCTCGGCAACATTATCCCACATCCTCGGCAACAGACGGCAGCGCTCCGTCCTTCCTGTGTGGGAGAGAAAAACAAGGGAGAAACAGGGCTGGAAAAGAAAGAGAGAGAGAGAATATCACGAAACGGGATTTTATTAGCGGTAAATGTCTAAAATGCATGAAGATATGTACAACAAATATTTGTACTCTTGCATTGTATTCATATGATAGCCAAAATGATGACCTTTGATGTTAAAAGATCTCTTTTTTATTACAAAAAGGGAAAGCGAGAGACTTATGAAGCACTTTATCATTCTCTCAAGCACAACAAAATTAGTTTGTTGCTTTTTGTACGGACCATTTCCAAAATGAAAGTCATAGATAATCACACTGTAGTCATTGTTAGAGCCGAGGCTCCTCTTTTAATTTGAATGACAGCTGTCTCCAGTCTTCACATCATGACTCATTGTATCAATGAACATAAGAGACATTCTCACACTATTCTCTCACTACAGGACTAAATCACAGTAACTGAGTGTGACAGATCAGATCAAAAGTCACCATACACAGATCAACTAAGTGGGCGTGGATGTTATTTTTATTCATCACTAACATGTGTGAGCCCCATACAGTCTGAAGCATCAAACATTTGAAACAGGTTTCATTTTCAGCTGGACAGAATAGCTTATAAATGAAGAAATATTCTAATAATGCCTCTTTCAAATGAGACAGAAGGCCAGGAACAGGCATTTAAATCACATGGCTCAACGCAAATGAAGCAAGGGACACTGTTCACTTATTCTTTGTTTTACACGGATCTTAATTAAGAAGGCATTTAAAAAAGATAAGATAAAACAAGACAAGACCAGGAAGGATAAGGTTAGATAAGAGGAGATGAGGTAAGATAAGAAAGGATGAGACAAGACAAGACAGGGTAGGGTTGGATAACACGAGATGAGAGGAGATGAGGTAAGATAAGATAAGATAAAACAAGACAAGACAGGGTAGGGTAAGGTTGGATAACACGAGATTTGATGAGATGAGTTGAGATAAGACAAGATAGGGTAGGGTTGGATATGATGAGATGAGATGAGCTAAGATAAGACAAATCAAGGAAAAGACAAGACAGGTATTACTGATCCCACATCGGAAAATGTATTGATCATTTAAAATGTTATAGCACCTCAAATAGTACAAGTAGAAAATAGAATAAAAAATATATAACATAAAGGAGCAATCTACGCACACAGACTATATATACTGTACCTTAACGTGCAGATATGTAAAACTACATCAAACTTTATATTTTTGAATTATGGTGTTTTTATGTAATGAAAGGTCTTTGCATAAATTCTATAAATCCTTGTCCTCCTTGTTTACCTTACACAGCAGGTAGAGGGATGAATACGGCCCAGGGACCGAAGCGCCGCCAAAAAAAGTAGTTCTGCCCTCAGATGGCCTATAAACATCTCGACACCTACGTGTGTTGTTGTGCGTCCTCATTTTCTACCTTCGGGTCGTCGTTGAATCTGTTGATGTTTTTTTGGTGAATGTAGAGTGAACGCATTCATTTTTGTCACCTGATAAATCACAGCTGGGTTCTCCGGCTCAGTCAACATGCGATATGTTTTCCACGCTTTTTATCGGTGTTGAACCTGAACGTATGGAAATGTGCACACCTGGTGCCAACAATAGTTTGGAGGCCGCGTGGAAAGTTATTGCTTCTTGTTTGGAAAGCTGGATGACTGAGCAGACATGAGAAACATGGAGAAACCATCAGGGCTGAGAGGGAGCAGTGAAACGCAGATGACAGGAGGAGAAAAAAAATACTTTCCTCGCCGAGACGAGAGGAGAGAGGAAACTGCAGAGCCTGACATACGTGTTCCAAATGTTACGGGGGGAACTTTACCGCAGTGTGATGTTTCCAGACGTGACATGTTGTAGTTGGTCGGCAGCAGAGGTAAAAAGTAATTAGAGTAATTGTATTCTGCTTGACTGAAAATCTGACGTATTGGGAACTGTCATTTTGTATTCTGATACTGTAGGTGTGTGAGTTTTCCCTCTTTTCCCCTTCACTCTGTTTTAAATGATCTTTTCATCTTTCTGTATTTATTTTAAAATGTGTTCCCATTAATGTATCTGCAGCAGTTGTCAGGTTTCTCCGAGTACTTTTCCTGTAATATAGTATGACTCCTCTTATATAAGTACACTTGTGTGCATCGCTGTAATCAGACGGTAGATTTATGCATTAGCGGAGGATTCTGGGGATCAGCAGTCACTCTCTTTTGAGATGTCTTCCCTACATAAGTGGAGGTGTGATACTCATGGGCTCGCTCTGGATCCTGATGAGTCCTCCAGCTGCTGCCCTGACTCATAAAACTGCACGCAGGCAGCAGCAAGACGTCTGCTCAGACTCCCTCTGACCGTTTCATACATGGTCCGTGTAAAATCTATCCTAGATGGCGCCCCCGTCCTGCTCTCTAGCGTTTCTGTAATTGGTTACGTCCAACCATGGCGGTGACGTTTTTGGACACGTCTCTGTCTGTAATGTCATCAGTGGATTGGATGGACGTGTTGGACTTTGAGTCAAAACTTCTTTTTACCTGGATTTGTTTCCACTTAACTAGATTTTACCTTCATTCCCTTCATTCCTACAATTTGGGATAATTGTCACAAATTTGTACACGTAGAAAGTTAATTCCTTTTTTTTAAGATTATTTAATATTCCATTATTAATTGATGTGACCGTGGATCAATCAATCCATGCTGTATCTCAAGAATGAATTAGACTGTGGTAACCAAATTGGTTACTTTAATTCTCTACTTATTCATCAATTGACCTGTTGGTGGTGCTGTAGCAACAACAGATGTTGTGGAGAACTGCTGGGTTGGGCCTTGGTGGAGGTATGATCGCCCTGTACGATGCATTATATCAAGGATGTTAAGAGTTTTTATCCTTCTCCCTGTCTTTGATCGTTGTTTTTGCTGATATCGAGGTCATAAATATTAAATGTGGTTAAATGAGTTGCGTCTCTAATATAACAGAGTTTTTGTTTGTTTTAGAATTTTCTCCCTCCGTTATTTTACTCATCTTAATGATGAATAGATCTAAAATAGGATCAACCCGGTCTCCATATTTACACTCTTTCATTCTGTTTTTATCTCCAATTTCCAGGAGGATTCACACAATACTGATACTTGTATATTCATCTACGTTACTTTATTGTATTTACACAGTTTTGATTTGAGGGTGTAGTACCACATTGAACACCATCCTTCATTTAAGGCCCCAAAGATGTAAACTGGGAGTGGAGGCTCACGTTCTGTTTTTTTTGTTTTATTCAGGTCCAGAGTTCACGCGTCAGACACAAACAGGACCCCTCTCAGATCTCCGGACCAGCCTCTGCTCCTTCCACGTGCACCCGCAGCGCTCCGTCGTACAGGACCCGTCGGCACCATCGAGCGTCCTCGCGTTCCAGGGCCCAGCACCAGCTCTCCCACGCTTCGCTCCCACTGGGCCGGGAGGAGCAGGACGAGTACGAGGAGCGCCATCAGGACAGCAGGAGGGGTCAGTGGAGGGGCCACCGCTCCAGTTCCCTTTTCTCTCTGCCCAACCTGGGTTCCGCCAGCTCCCACTCCACCTGCTCCTCTCCCGGGCCTTCACCCAGACCCCCGAATAAGAGTCACTCCTTCAACCGGGGCTCCTCCTTCACACCCCCCTTCCGGATCAACGTGGACTCTCTTATTGGAGCGGAGGAAACGGACGTAGACACGGGGAATAAGGTGAACGCCTGTGGCAGCGTGGACCTTACCGTGGTCTCTGCTTACATCAAATCCAGCCTGCAGTGGAGCCCACAGACAGAAGACCTCAGCGCCCCCCTTACACCCGGTATCTCAGACACTAACTTTGCCAAGCCGTCCAAACGGGGCCGACCCCCGGTTCCTGTGAGAACGAATAGTCTCTCATCCAAGAGTACACCATCGACAATGCTGAGGTCCTGCCCCCAAAGTAGAAGTGCAGCCCCGTCCCTGAGCGATCTGTCCCTAAACCAGTCGGACAGTTCCACCAGCCCGAGCGGGTCCGCCGAGGAGAGGGGTTTCCAAAACGCAGACACGGTGGAAGAAGAGGACGAGGATCAAGAATTCTACATCTGAATCACTGGGCGAGGCTTTGTGGACTTGATGGCCAGTGATGACTACAGGGCTAAGACATGAAAAGTACCCAGTTTGGTACTTTATCGTAAAAATATACAGTATATAAGTACTGATCTTCATATGTCCATCGGTTTTAGTAATTAGTATGCTACAAGGAAGTGACGAAAGGGGTGAAAAATATTGACATTCATTTGTCACTCTCCCTATGTGAGCCCATCATATCTGTGTTTAGTGTGGATCAGAGACGGAGCTGTAACATCACGGCTCAACACTGCCCCCTGGTGGCTGGTAGATAAAACACAGAGGACCCTGGATCACTGTAGCTCTCTGTCGTCATGTATTTTTTGCTATCTTAGTGTATTTGTAATCACGTTTTTTTGTTTTTGTGTATACATTTGAGTATTCATCACATTACGTTTTATGAGTAACGAATGAAATGCACATTTAAAGGACAGTATAGTACTCAATACTAACCGAGTAAATTATACACTAGCAGTTTAATGGAACTATAAAAATCAGATTATCCATTATTTATTTGGAAGTGTTAGCCAAACAGCAATTACGAAGTGAGTGTATCGCTCAATAAACTTTATTTAAGCAACACGTGTCAAAATTGTGTCAAAAGAGTGAAGAGTGGTTAAAGTAAAAAACTGAACTGTGAGTCAGAAGATTAAAAAAAATGTGCAAAGTGGACGTACAACCAAACAACACGATTCGAGCAGTGACACAGAACTAAAAAAAATATTTGAAGTCTGTGATTTTACAGCTTCCCGGCTCTCTAAATGGAGGAACTAGTTTGTTTTGGATGATCTGCGCTCCACGCTGCCATAATCTTTCATCAGTTTCAGCGCGTAGGCCCAACACTCACAATGGACAAAGGGTGGAAACAAACAGTGAGGTATAGAAAGTTCACATCAAAAGAGGAAAGTCACCACAGACGTTAACCACTGGCAGTAAAACACTACTTTTATCTGCATATTTCTTGTTCCAGGGAGCTCAATCTGGCATTCAGCAATGTGTAATGACTGTGAGCCAGCCCAAAAGTCTCTACGAAGACAAGGAAGAACTCTTATAAAGCCAAAGTCCATGAACTTGTTACATTCCAAGTCTAATTGACAAAATTGAGACACTAACAGATTAATTATACCATGAATTACTGTGAGTGGTGAAAACCCATGATAATAAATACAATTTGATACTTTTAGTGCTTAAAGTAACTTAACTTACTTGAGGTCTATTTCACTTTCATCTTAAATTGGCGTAAAGGGCCTTCGGACAGATTATTATTTGTTCCCCGTGGACAGTGAGACTTCCCTGTACAACACCCACAAATATGTGGGAATATATAGAGAAATGATGTTGTTTTTGACATCTGGAAGGCTTTTCCAGGTCGAACACCAACATCCACTGGTGTGGGACGTGGATGGAAATGGCAGAGACGTTGCTAACCTCCCCCGTGTTCATGAATGGTTTCTGGCCTAAGTAATATATCTCTTCCTCAATCCATCTGTCTTCTCTCTTTACGATATGGACTGAATAAATTAAGTTAGAGCTTAGAGGAAATGTTTCCAGAGTGGAGTGGAGGTAGGTGGGCGATCAGGGTCTTTTTTCCAGCAGTGAGGTCCATACTGCTCCCCTGTGCCTGGGGAGTTACTTTTTAACGTCTCTGTCCGTCCTCCTCCTCCCTTTAAGCGCTTAAACAGGTGTGAGTCTGCTTGTGAGGTCCACGTACAGTCTGAAGAGGGAAATCCAATAATAGTAGCACACTGGTCGTTATGGCGAAGGCTCCTCAGCCCTGCAGTGGTGATGTCATCATCGACCAATGAGCACAGGCTGTAATCTATTGCAGGGGACTCCAACTCCATCCGGTGTGAGCCCCGATCCAGGAGGGTCTCTATCCTGACATGTACTTACAACAGCTGCGGTCCCAGAAACGGAATGTTTTCTCAAAAAAAAGATGTTTTCCGGATGTTTTTTTCTTGAGATCGCAATAAGATTTAGGTTTAAGGAGGCCAAACTAATAGAAACTTTATTAGCAGATGGGTATGATACAAATGGTTTGTCTAGTGCGAGTGCATTGTATCTTCAAATATAATATTTACAGAGGCATGGATTTCAGTTTTTTTATTTAAATTCATTTTCAAAAATTGAAAAATCAATCTGTTTTGACGTTGTCGTTATAAGGTTTGTGTGTGGATGGATAAAGGAAAAAAGTGAATTTTGAAGCATTTAAGAATTCAGTTGGAGGTGCTGAAATAGTCTGGGATGATATAAAGACTAAAAAAAAAGGAATTTATATAGGAGGGGATTACAAAAAGGGTTAAACCAGGGGAATTTTGGATGCTAAAGACAGAGCATCTATAAAATATATTGTTTACATGACCAGCATTTATTGAAATTATTTTGCATTCCTCCCATTGGCCTTTGGCTATGAAACAGACACACAAAAAATGAGGATTACATAACAGGTTCGATCCCGGCCCAGTCTAACATTTGAAGCCCTCCATCTTTGTGCGTGAGAGGACAGAAAGCGACAGCAGGTGGCGCTACTGCAACAGAAGTTTGCCAAAAGTTTTCAGCAACCAACCATACCATACAAAAAAAACACAATGTAAGTGAGTGAGTGTTAGAGAACCACTATCTTCTCCGACCTCATCTTTGCTGTAAATGCTGCATTAGATTATTTTGTTGTTTTTTCTCTTACCAGTCACCGTGTGTTTCCAAGAAGTCATATTAGGCATATTTGACAAAAATTTGACTTGTGCCACCTAAGTTTTCTCCCTTTGCATCGTGTTGTCAGCAATTGTCTTTCATGTTTGTTTACTCAAAAACTTCTCTTTGACTCTTATAACATAACATTTACGGTCTGCAGACAAGCAAAAATTGTTATCCTGCCAACTTTTAGAATACTTCCTCGTATGCTAAAAGTTGACAACGTTGTCATATGACACAGGACTTCAAGCTATCTGATTAGATCGTGGGTTCCAGTGCAAATTAGTAATATATCAATTTAAAATGAATATATTCTGCAATTATTTATATATTTGGCAAGTAATCCTATTATTAGAAGAATAGGGTGATTATTGTTGAATAAACCTGGTTATTCTGCATAAAAACCTCTTTCTATCCACCATAATAACCTCCTGTTTACTGCACCATTCTTACATATATCACTACATTTATAACTGTATAGTGGTAACAAACATCATTTTCATCCACTCAGTCAAATGTCACTTGGAACGGCCCCTCGATTTGTCGTCTGGACTCTGCCAACCCACAGACTCCTGCTGGTGTTTCCGTGAGGTGTAGTCGGCGTGGGACACGTCCACTCATATCGCCACTCGCCCAGTGCCAGCACTTGTGGCTCTAATCCTCCGCGGCGTACCTGGCAGATCGCTCTGGCGACACCGGCTCACAGTGCTGCGGCCTTGCCCGATCCTGCACACCAGCATCCCCTCTAATCCTGCCTGCCTGCCTGCCTGCCTGCCTGCCCACAGGACCTGGGGTCCAGGAGGATCTGGAGCAGTGGAGCTGAACCAGAAAAAGCCACTCAAACAGCCACCCAGCCTGCAAGAGGCCAGGCAGCCATCTCTGCTCTACTCGCAGTTTTGGAAGACGATATGAGGTAATATCTGAGGTCATCTTGTAATCTGAAACACTACATGATCCTTTTGAGGGTTTAAAGGGTGACGTGTGATGTCACTGAGGTTGCAGTTATACTTGTATTAAAATGTAAACTCTTGTCTGAACAAGATACCGCCATCCAGATACTGAGATTACAGGTGAACGCAAAGAGTGGGAGAGACAGAAAGATAGATGGAGTTTGACAGGAGGTGGGAAGAGCGACAAGAGTGACAGGGGTACAGTTTGCACTGCATTCTGGAATTTTGCAGATTAGCATTCATGAGGCACATGGAATATTTATTGATATTAAGTTTTGTAGAATCTAGGATGTTTTCTCAATAATTTATTTTCAGTTGATGTACAGCTCTCTTTTTATTCCTCCTCCTCTTCCTTCATCCTTTATCATTCCACTCCTAAGGGCAAGGCTCGTGCAGCCAAGGGACCGGGGTGAAGGGTCTGAATGGAGAGCCTGGGGACCGTCACCGCTAGTAGGGATTAAGTTGCAGCCATGTGGGGCAAGGCAGAGGCATCGCAGAGTCACACACTGACATCTTGGTGATGTTATGGAAGCTGAAAGTCTCTTGGTGTTATAATAGTAATCAAAGTGTATGACTGAAGATTAGGATTGAGAATATATAAAAAGAGACAAGAAACTAATATGA
>OMNV01027402.1:0-25943 GCA_900303265.1 Brotula barbata | reverse complement strand
GGCCAACTTTTCAACAGCACATCCTGTCTGAATGAAAATGCCGCAGAGAGATGGAGGGATGAGCAGCCACACGTAGATAAAATAAAGGGTTTCAGATATCTGTTTTTTTTTCTCGATGTCACGTACGAACACTCTTCTGCTCTCTATCTTTGGAATCTCAATGCAACATTTTGATCTGATTCTTCACAAGTACGGCTAAATATTTAATGAAGATTAAAGGCTCCTTCGGTCTGCGTGACTGTCGGCCGGCACAGATGAAAGTTGCCGTTTGGGTGAGAATGGTGACGAATTTGCTCATCAAATAAATGCTGGTTTTTGATTGCACATCCTCGATGGCCAATGCAGACCAAAAATAGCATTTTTTGCAATGTCAATCTGACTTTATGACTGCTGCAGCAGCCCACGTCCATAAACGTGTGCAGCGGTTTCCTGTTTGGCATTCATGGTCCTTTCTGATATGCTCTTGATCTCACACAGTCTGACACAGAATAGCCTTTATACTATACCATTATTACTGGTGCTGGGACCCAACCTGCATAAATTTTATTATAGCGAGCTCAATCTGTCACTCATCGTTTCAGACTATATACTGTCCAGAAAGACCTGCACTTTCATTCCTGTGCCATTTTTTCTCACAATTCAGCAGGACTTTTTTATGCGAGCATGTCAAACTTGCAAAAAAAAAAATTATAATGTACAAAATATAACATGAAAGCATTCTTGATGGAAGCCTTAAGTTTTGTATAGTGAGTTGAGGCCGTATGAGGGAGGAAAAGATTTATATTTTTTAACCCAAAAAGTTCCATTTAGCTCTTTTGCCTCCATGACTGAGATTTGGTTAATGAGGTTAATGTGGATTTTCTCATTAACCTAGAACTTTTTTTGTCACTGTGGTCCTGCCAACATTGTCCAACCAGTGCACGTGACCGAGTGTGCTTGAACCACAGTCAGAGGAACATGGCATTATTTTCCTGCCATCGTCATGAGAGCATCATTTCCACATGTGTTCTCTCTGCTTGTGCTCGCATACGGATCTGTGTGCTCCGTCCGCATAACGCTGTGCTCGCACACGGAACAGAACGGTGCAACCCAGCCAAGAGTCCTCCACGAATAGGAACCGTCCACCGTTTGGACAATGAAATGATGGCCGTCTCCTGTCCAGGCTGTCTTCGCTGATGTCATTCTTCAGAACGTTTTTACAGCATGGACCAATCAGCAGTTTCATTTCTACCTTTTGCTCTTTATTGTGTTAAACTGGGTGTCTTTTAACAACTTCAGTTAGTTGTTCTAAACATCCTTTTCTTATTCCTACTGTAGGAGCAGAAGGGGGATTAGTTTATTTTAGCCACTGGTGTGTTGATTGTCAAGCTGATTGGGTGATTGGTGGCGGCGCTATATAGGGTAGGAACCCTCCTTTGTCGGCAGGTGTTCCACCCGGAAGGACAAACAGTTTTTGACCGCGAAAGTGAATAGGCGCTAGTGACACGGTGGATGTTTGGGTTTAAGAAACGTGTTAAGTTGATGGACACGAACGACTTTGTAAAGGAAAACAAAGGAAAATAAAGGACGAAGTGTTCAACGGACAAGTGCGTCTTGAACTTCAATTCATCACACCAGGTGACAATCAGCGTGTCGATTATAATATTCCGGTGCAGCACTTCAGGGGCTTGAAGCTTTGGTTTGGCCTCTACACCTACGCAGGCTAAATGTGTTGTTTTGCGTCGCCTAGCAACCCTGTTCTCACAACTTCAAACGTGGCGTGCTGGACACTCATCTTAAAACAATAAACAGCAACTGTAGAAATTAAAGCACTGCAGAAACGAATAACTTACCTGTTGACCATTATGACTTTGGAGATCCACACTGTAAAACGTTCTGGTGAATGAGATCAGTGAAGACGGCCTGGACCGAATGGAGCTATCTTTTCATTGGTCAAAATGGTGGCCGGTCACTATTGGTGGAGGACTTTTGACAGGGCCGTACTGCTGCAGGTTCCCAGGGCGAGAACAGTTGGATGCAGGCGGAGGAAATCAGCACAACGCACTACATCACTCAAATCAAATATAATGCAAGATATTACGGCTTTGAAACACACAAAATCTCACTGAAGCTAAAAAAAAAACAGCTGTTAATATTAATAAAAGAATAAGTTGAAGCAGCAAGGCTAAATCAGAGGAAGAACTCAGTGCAAACAAGCGGCTTGGCGAGGGCCTAAGTAGAAACGCTGAAAGGTTGAATAAAGACAGAATCCAAGATAAGATTCTTGCTTCCTTTTTGTATGGGATCGGTTTGCAGAGCAGGAGAGGTTGGACGGGTTAGAAAAGGAGGATGGCAGCAGGGAGGGAGAGGAGGCAGTGTGCACGCAAGCCTTGTTAGTTATTGATCCCATTTAATAATCCTTAACCACAGTCTACTCCCCCGAGAGCACTTAGCTTTCCCTTCTCTCCCTCCCTCCTCCTGCCTCTTACTGACCCTTTCTTTTCCTCTTTGTTTGCCTCTTCTTGATCTGTGTAACCTCCCTCACTTTCTTTGTCCGTATCGCTTTTCTCACCCCGTGCGTGCCGCAAAACACACTCTGAAAGGAGGAGGTGAAGTGAGGCCAAATACAACACTAAACCTCAGCAGTAGAGGTTTGCTGGAAGTTCCGCACTCGCTCAAAGGGCATTTGTCGGGGTGGAGCCGCTTCTGTAATCCGTAAGAAGCCTGAGTGAATTCAGAGCACATCGGGCCGGATACACATGCTGCAAAGTTGCAAATGGAGACCGGTGCACCCGGGGTTTTCCTCTTCAACTTCTGTGTGTGCACTGAGGGTGAATTTGGTTGCAGGTGGAGTGTTTGGTGTTTTTCTCCCCGGTCTGCTGGTCAGGTCCTCTGTGGGGTTTATTTCCTGGGTGTTGGACTGAGAGGTAGAGATTGATTGCTCCTTTTAGCGCAAAAAAGCCCGTACGGTTACATTAGAAAGCATTCCTCTTGTCGTACCCCTCCCATTTGTATCTGGTAGGCACACTCATGTACTCCAAGTGATTGGAAAGTACAAATAAACAATGACATACTCATTGAGCTGCATTGAATGAAATCAGTGTTCTGCCCTCCTGAATGCCTGTCTTTCCCCCACCCCTCTGTTTGGAATGGCCATTTCCCTGCAATCTCGTCCTCTTGTCTTAAGTAGTTAAGTTAAGATGACACACTGTTGCTACAGAGGATCGTTTCCATGCTCACACTCATATTGCACTCCAGTGACTGTGAAGGCTCGGGGGCCGTATGTGCTGAAGATTTGCCACCATTTTGTAGATGCAAATGAGTGAAATAGCGCCTCTGGTACACTGGTTTTGCTTAATGCTGTCCAAAAAGGAAGAATTTAGCAAAAATGAGTAAAATCCCACGCACTGTCGTCGTCATAGCAAATGACATCTACGGTGCAACAGCTGCCTCTGATGGTGCCAACACCAGACATATCAGTGTCTCTATTAATGGTGTTTGTCTGGTCCTCGGCGTCCCAGCAGAAGCATCCATCTATTGCTCTGTGTGTCAGTGCTACTGCAGTTATTGTGATTTTGCTCCTGTGGGCAATGTGGACGGTGTAGGAGGACCAATCAGGAGGAGTAACTGGTGCTGTGCGAACATGGACGTGGTCCCTCACCATCGTGTTCAAAGCCAGTCTTGTTGAACGTGACGTGTTTGAAGCGCCGTTGTCAATGATTGAACCTGGATCTATCTCGTATTACTGCAAATTAAAGTGGGTTAAATACTGGAATGAATCACAAACTACGCTCAACGACTCCACACGGGAAATGATACACAACAGTCGGAACCATGGAACAGATTTGGGAAAGATTCCCGAAATGGAAATGGTGCAAATAGAACACTTTGAATAGTGTACGTAGGTAGTGACCATCAGATCGACAATATCTGAACCTAATCATCGGGATTGTAACATTCTGTTCAAGCACACAAGATTATAAAGATGAGAAGATAAATCAGCATTTCTTCTGCAATCCTAGTATTGACTCGCAGAACCACGGCGTCCATGTCGCCGTGGTGTAAATGGTCACATAACGGTACAGTGAGCATAACGGTGATGTCAGCCATAAGCAAACGCCACCCGAGTAACAAGATATGAGCCCACATGAACATTTATGGGTGATTTTGAAGCCTTTTCTGCAGGTTCATTAAACTAAATGACCCAGGAGATCACCTAGAATCATTATGTCAGCAGTGATGAGCAGTGACCCTCCTGTCTGGGAGGGGGGAGATGACCAGGATCGAAGCACAGGAGAGCCCCATCAATGAGGGAAATGTTTACGCCGGTGTTAAGCGTACACGCAGAAATCACACCCGCCACGTCGGCGTTTCATTTTTCATCCCATTTGAAAAATAGCGGATAATTAATCCATAATGTTCCACTCAAAGCGCCGGTGAATTATCCGAAGCACAGAACACGAAATGATGGATTAAAAGATGAAAACACATGAATACACAAACGAGGGCATGAATAAAAATGGTAAACAAACGAAGTGAAGGAGGGCGGCTGGGTGGAGCGAGAACAATCGGCCAAATGATCTCTGCGGGCGCCTTTTAGTCGTTTGGCTTTGTTTCCTCCTCTCCTCTAAAGAAACTCATTTAATCTGTCATTCGCTCGCTCACGCTTTTATTCTCCTCTTCATTTCGACGGTAGAGCTCATTTCATTCGGACGATCTGATCAATAATTACTACCCAGACCGCACACACGCAGGCACGCACGTGCACGTCGGCGTGCTGCGCCGCTGTGAAAAATGTGTAGGTGTGGTTGGAAAAACCCGCAAACTTATGAGACCGAGACAGCATTATTCTTAATTTGATTATGTCCAGATACATTCTCTCCCTCTCTCTCTCTCTCCCTCTCTCTCACTCCTTATGCACACACACACACACACCATTCTTCATTGCTGTCACCCTGTTTACAGCGGCTTTGTTTTTGAGAGCCAGTTTGGAAATGTCAAGCTTTTCGAGATTTATTTCAGTCCAGCTGCACGTCAAAGAAATTAATAATCAGCCTATAAGTCTCGACCTGGATCATCACTCACCTTTATCACACCCACAAAGACACACTTAAATTCCTCATCATGCTTGGCACTTTTTATTGTGTGTGTGCGTGCAAAAGCATCAGAATCAGAGAGGAGCCTACTGTACGTGTGTTTGTGTATCAGCCAAGTAAATGGTATTTGGTGCAATGAATATGTCAGAGACTCTGATTAAAACAATGGTTCATAAAATTTTCACGACAGTGCCCAAGCTGTAATGCACACTCACTCACACACACACACACACACACACACACACACAACAAACAAAGTCGTGGCATTACCTAATTTCGAGGGTGATGTTAACTTCCCTGCAGAAGTTTGTTTAGTTGATTTGTGGTGATGTAAGTTGTATGGGTGTGTGTGTGTGTGTGTGTATACGCATACGTCTGTGTGAGTGCGCGTGTGTGTGTGTGAGTGAGCTCTTTGCCTCTCAGGCTCTTTGAAATAATAGTGTGCTCAGATCTTTGGACAGAGCGAACAATACTTAATAGGGCCATGATAATAAGTATTAAAATCACTGGACCTGAAAGAAAACGTGCTGAGACTCTTAATTACATCAACGAGAGAGACAGAATGGACAGAATGGACAGTGGCACTAGGGGAGAAGAGGAGGGAGGGGGAGGACAGGGAGAGAAAACCTGAAAAAAAAACCCCCACCTTGAGTGGGTGTTAAAAACATGATGAGTGAGATGGAGGTAAGGAGGCCGGGGAATAGATAGATTGAAAGTGTGTGTGTGCACACAAATAGATGAGATTGAGATGGATGTAAGAAAGAGAGATACTTTTTGCTCATTTTCTTCTCCCTCTGTAGCTGAGGTGTATTGAAAAGAAGTGAGGGGGGCCGGCCATAATCATGCAGACACTACTGTTGGTTTTGTACTCGGCGATCCCCTCTTATAATACACACACATACACACACAGATATACCCGAGTGAGATCTCATCTTTCAGAGCCTCATCATTAGGTGCCCTGGCAGACTAAATACTTCAATCTTTTTCATTGGACAGCGACGTGTCCTGCCCCCACAACAAATGAGTTTGAAATGACATGCAACCTTTTTGACCGCTTGATCTCCTCATATGAGCGTCATAAAATGATACACTGCGTATACGGCTGCCTGGATGATGGGTGTCTTGTCTGTCCAGATATGGTCACAGTGGTAAATCTATCACTTACCCGTGGCAAGTAAAGTATCGGCTGTTTTGGCCTTGCCGGTGGTATCTGTTCTAACGGATGCCCTTGTACTTAACTTGTATATTAAGAATACCCGAGTGTACTGCGTGTTTATTACTGAGTGTAAAAAGAAAATCGCAGAACAAGACCAAGACATATCGACAGAGTAATCCGCAGAATCGACACAGGGGCGGCAATGTTTGCTCTTTTGTTTCGGTACCTCAAGCCGTAAGAACGCGTAGGCGCTGTGCTGATGCGGGAAATGATGATTAATGAACGACACCAACAAGCACATAAAGCTGTTTCAGGCTCTTCCATTTATGCCTTAGTCATTGTTTTGTAGCAACCTGTACTCAACGTAGCAGCTGGGAAAGGTGTACGTTCCTTTCAAAACAAGCTGTTTGCGTTATCCTTTTTTGTCCGGTTAATGCATTTCCATCACAGTTTTACTGCATTAAATCTTAATTGAACAAATGAACGAGCGCACAAACCCGGTTGTGCATTTAGGTAAAAAAAAAAGGTTATTTGACATCCGCCGTTTCCATTAAGCATTTTCGATTTGTTGCGTCCATTTCTCATTAAAGCTCTTGGATGGAAACATAGCTGTGGGCACAATAAACCCAATGCGTAACCTTCATATCAGTTATCCTGGAATTTGTTGTTCCTGTGCATTGACAAATGTAATTATGATTTGATTCTATTGTTATTGTACTAATTCCATCATAGAAGTGCAGCAATGTATAACAGTGGCATCCTGGTGGTACTTAAAGCCCGCCCACTCTACACCATTACAGAACAGTACAGGAGAGGAATACCTCTGAACAGAAAAGTACATTTTGCACAGATTTGGCCCAAGATTTTAAAGCTTTGGTTCACTGTAAAAGGATTAAATAGCTAAAGTCAGAATCAGGTGTGTTATTATGTCACATGCTCACCGCCAATTTTCATCAATTAGTGCCCATAGCAACCATGCCATAGTAGGTAGAAATGGAAAAGGCACATAAATAAAGCTTTCATCACATCTCGGGGAGTGTTTTTTAAAAAATGTTTTATGTCCTTTGATCTTTCTAAACGTTTATTATCAAATGAAACCTAAAATATCAATGAAATAATTAACAATATAAATGAACATTCCATTTTCTTTGTACTTATGGTCTTTTTTTGTCGCACGTACAGCATCCTGCTCCAGAGGGATTACAGTTTCCTAAGGGACATCAACGTCTGGAAACCCTTCGTCACCATCGGCGTTTACGCCTCCACCCTGTCCGCTGCCATGAGTAACCTGATCGGAGCCTCTCGCATCCTGTATGCCCTCGCCAGGGATGACTTGTTTGGTAAGTAACACAGCAAAAAGTATTAAAAAAAGGTATACTCAATGTTGTGTTGCCATCGTGACTGATTTATTTTAAAACCCAGCTCGAGAATTGATTTCCAACAAAAAAAGAGTAATTTGTAATTGATGTTTTGTATCCTTTTGAAGTAAGGACACCTGGTATGATATAATGGTTGCATAGAAATGTATGGTATAAAAGCACAGAGATGGACATGCAAAGAAAGTACAAATTTAGGCAGCGTTATGTTTACCACGAACATAGCAAGTAGCTAATGCAGGTGGTAAGTACAGCCTGGTTAGCCTGGCAATATAATGTATACAATACAATATATGATATAATGATATGTATGAATGATCGTAATGTATTTGATGCAGTCTGTTCTCCTCTCAAAGTGATCTATTGCCTTGTGTCAAGATACTGATGATTGAGTATATTGAAAAATTCTTAATAATTAGAGCTAATTTGAAGAATAATATTCAAAGCTTTTAAATGACCTGTTAAGGTGGAAATGACACTGTTTGGAAATGATGACACGACAGTAACCGCCGAATATCTGCAGCAGAATGTCCCAGGCACTCGTGATGAATTGCTTAGACGCCGGTATCGCCGCTCGTGTAGCTAAACGTCCGTCCATTAAAGTCTGCTGTGATTACACCACAGTCAGCTGCTGCAGCCCAAGTATTTGTTTAGTGTCAGTTAGCCGAATGGTGCCGCTGTCAAATCATATGGGAAGTGCCGATGCCAAGCCGACAATTAGGCTGCTGCCAAGGTCTGATGTGTCTGAATGTTTCTAGATTCTGAATATCATACGATTTGAACAGCAGGTAAGAAACATTACTGCATGTTTTCACATATTTTTTTGTGCGTGTTCATGCACGTGCGTGTGATATCAGAAATGGCACATACGACCACCCAGTGCAACGTTTTTTTTTTGTTTTTTTTAACAATATGATTTGAGACTTGAAGATGGAAGCCTGTTTCGCCCAGGATAGAAAAAAATAAAATGTCAAAAGTTTGACTTAGAAACTCACAATTAAAAGATAAAAACTAAATTTTGACTTTGGAAAGTCATAATAATGAGATACGGTTTGATTGTGCGCCGTAGAGTGTTGGAGCTCAGGCTCAGTCTGTCCACACATTCATCCCATCGTGCTGTCATCTTCCTCAAGCACAGCTGACAGTAAACTTATGAAGGATTTCATCATGTGTAAAACCACTTTTCAGGTCCTCAATGTGTTGTCAATCCATTTTCAGGACCGCTTTGCTGAATGGTATGGAGCTGAGCCTCCATAGTGCAGCTCATACTTCTGAGAAAATAATTCAAAATTTCAAGTTTTTCTTAACTTGAAGTGTCTAAATTTTGACATTGTTTTTCCTGTCCTGATGGTGACAGGCTTCCAGACTTTTTACCATGATTACCCTCAAATAAATGTTTCTTAAAAGTTACACAAATTGATGATTATGGACGTCATCTTCTCCTAGATCTACGCCCTAAAGTCCAAAACGAAACAAAGACTGAACAAAGATCACTGCATTCTCTAAATCAAATCATTTTTTATATCAAAATTAAATTTAAAAAACCCCCAAAAAAGTGTAATATAGCAAGAAGAACCAGCGTGGGGAAAACCGTTGAACGTTTCCTCTCGGTGAAGGATATTTTACAGCACGGTCTGTGACCTTTCAGCAGTTTGGTGTCAGTGACTGCAGACTTTTTGGCCAGGAGGAGCAGCGTGTCTGCCTTATCTGGCTGAGATGGGAGCACACGCTCTGATGAAGTGCTTGATCCCGTTCCGTGCCAAAGTGCACATCTCGGGGGGGACTTTTATTTTTTGGCTCCATTTCAGGCGGATCCTCATCACGGTCCATAAATGGCATATGATTAATATACACCTGATAGATGCTTCAAATATTATAGTATTTTACACCACGCCGGCTCTATGGAGCAGATAAAACGACAGGAGCGTCTGAGTATCCTAGTTTTCAGAAATCCAGGGGACAAATGCCCGATGTTGCAGTGCTGTATAACGTAATAAAAGTTAATGCGTCATCGCTGCGGCCTGGACTAGCCTCAGGCCTTAATCAAATATTCCCAGATCCACGTCCCTCTAATCTGCAAAATTTTAATTGCGATCGTTTTTTTTTTTTGTGTTACCTCTGAGATATCCTGCTGGCGGACAAATACCTTGTAAGATTGTGGAATAATTCAACCGTAAGTAGACTGTAAGTTGTCATACACATCTCCCGGTCGGTCCCGTACGAAGGCCGGTTTGAATCCCCTCTGCCCCGGCCTCGCCGCGTGGCTCCACGCCGCCCGGTGCTTTGTCACTATTAATAACTGCGAGCAACTTCCTTATCCCTCCCCCCACTCCTTTTGTTAAGCCTATTGCAAATTGATTTGGCCTGTTACTGTCTGTGTATGAGTGTGTGTCAGGGGAGATAAATGACCGTATTAGTGTGAGTTCCTCTGAGGAGTGGTCACATACAGGCAGAGGCAGATGACTCACAGCGACTCCAGTTCAGCTCTCTCTGTTAGGGTTCACCTAAATTAGATTCATCTGTTTAACTGAGAGTCACAGCCTGTGGAGCCCTAACAGTGTACGCTGTTCTGGGAGGTAGTATGAATTGATTAGTGTGTGTGCATGTGTGTGTGTGTGGGTGTGGAGTTTTCTTCTTATTCATATTGCGTGCCGCTCCGTGTTGGACCATGCCAGCGTTTTATGCAAACACACACTCACGCACAAATGTATTCCGGCCTCCCACGTCTTCTACTTCTCCTCTCTAAACTCTCTAATCTCTTATACCTTTCCTGCCTTTTCCATCGCCTCCATCACTCTTCTCCTCCTCTTCTCAGCCACATTGATTTGTCTTTAGTGTCTGACTGATTTAATTCCATTCATTTATCTGCTGTCTTCAACTTAAATTCCGCTTCACCATTCTCTCTTTTTTTCTTTTCCTCCTCCCCCCGTCCTCATCCTCATCTTCGTCCTAACCCAGTCTTTGTTCGTTTGCTCTTCTTATCCATTCTCTATCATCGCCTTGAATGTCTTCGTAGTTTGCTTTTGAAAATCCGTGACCCTTCCTTGTTTTCAGTGCACTTTTTTTTTTTTGTAATACGCCGTGATGACTTTTGCATTTTCCGAAATAAGAAAAGAAATGAATAAATGCAACAAAAGGATTAAAGTAATTTGGGATTTGGAGGATAATGCCTATTTTTGAATTGGAGGGAACGTTTTATTTTGCAGTAACCTTGACTGCTATCGCGCCAATGAATGGAAAAGTAATTTACACCATTATTTGTGAACGGCTGAAGAGTTTTGTTTGGTGGGGCGCCTTCTTCTCTCCCGTCTGTGACTCCAGGCACATCGTGGCAAATGTTCAGTGCTGTGACCGAAGCTGAGCCGAGCAGTGCCCGAACAACGCAATGCATATAATCTAAACGAGAAGCCGTATCGGCAGTCGGCAACACACACGGTAACAGCAATTTGAACTATAGCAGGTAGGATGACGCTTATCACCGGACCGAATGGGATTCCATCCAGCCAACCCCTTCGTTTTGACTCTGATGTTTTATTACAGACTCTGCTGCAGTTCCCAGTGCACCACTGTCCAGAACTATAATAGTAACTACTATTACTAGTAAATTGTTACTAAAGGTAGCACGTGGTGTGGACATGTCAACAAACAATGTCACTCAAAATCCTCCTTTCGTCCAACATCTGTAGCCATCCAAACTTCAGCCATCATCAAAATATTCTCGTTAAGTATGTTTTTTTTAAGTTTTAGCAAACTGCTTCGACCGAGTCAACAGACACGACAAGCTCTAAAATATGTGTGTGTGTTCTGCACACGTACGCTTACCTGACTTTCGGAACATCGTAAGGGGCAAAATTTGGATTTCTTTTTTAGAACACAGTCGGTATTTCAAAATAAGGTAAACGTAACAGTACGGGCGGTTTGAGCTCAATTCCAGCACGATGTCAAACACTAATAATAATCCAAGCGACTTTCCCGTAATAAATGATTCAGTTAAATGTGTGTAAATGGACTCGTGCTCTTCACCGCTGACCTCCGCTTCAGAGCAGAGAATATCTATTCCACCAATGTCAGACCTCGCTCGCAAACTCCTCTCTGTTGAAGAGGTTTGTCGGATGTCAAGATTTCATATTGTTTGTCCAGATGTTTAGCTCCGATCATCTGGTGATTAATTCAACACCCACAAAGCCTCCAACACTGTAGCGCAGCGTATTGTAACGTTGGAAGCAATGCCAACAGACATTTTATTTAGAATTGACTGGCACAGAATTTCCATGAAGATGGAGGATGATGATGATCATTCATTGCGTTCTTTATTCTATTAGCTGTCAATGTAGTCCAGTATACAGTTTCACTGAAGGTCAATCTTTTATTATATGCGAAATATATGCATGCCGGAATTGCATCAAATTTAAATGATTATAAATAGAAATATGTGCGTAATAGAAGAAAAATAAACAGATACATAGTATGATCCAAACATTTAACACCTAACACACTTCCTATAAGTCCTCCTAGTTCTTTACATGGCCCGTGTTGTCTCTTTGTGTCTAGGTAAGGTGTTGTCTCCGGCTAAGAGGACATCCCACAACGGTAGTAACCCCTGGGTTGCTGTGATCATCTCCTGGTTCCTTGTACAAGTAAGTGAAGGGGGACACAAGGGAGCAATGGTGAGGCCTTTGGCTCAAGAGCAGTTCTAAGTATTAAAACCGTTAAATGTACGAAACCTGATGTCCTAAGATCCTTAAAAGTCTGTAAGTGATCAGCAGCATGTTAACAACACGATACAGGTTCACAGCCAAAACATCTCGATTTAAGTCAGTAAGTAGGGATCGTGTCTTGGGGCTGATGTCTGAAACCTCCCAGTTTGGACATCAAGACTCTAAAATGAGGACTAAAGGAGAGAGAAACGATACGGAAACAAGATTTAAACTGACTTTTTGGTATCGTCTGGCTGTAATAAATGTTGGCTGTCAGGGAGAAATGATGTAGAATTTAGGAGTGATATGTCCTCCTTTCATCTCCAGAATTTCTCTCCAAAACCGCAAATGTATGCACACAAGCACACACACACACACTCTGCATCAGAGTCATAAAGTCGGTGTATGCAGGGGCTCTGTTTTATAAATCACCATTACTGAGAAATTGTACGCAGGTGCATTAAACACCTAAAATGATTTAATCATCACGCTCTGGTTATTGTCGCATTGTCAAAGTCCTCTCAACAGCCGGAGCAGCCATCCCTCCGCTCCGCCATTTCTCATGGTTTGGGTATTTATGGCCCACGTAGTGCCATTAGTTCATTAATTCATCAGCCATGCACATCAGCATTGATATCTCAATCATCATCATAAAACTTGGGAAAGGGGATCAATAATGGTTTGGAGTGTAGTATGATTATAACAAAGAGCTTCACGGTGAAGAGAACGTAAACACAGACACATAAAATGTACTCAGCAGGTACGTACTGTGGATGCATACCGTCAACACGCGCCGACTGTCTTTTCGGTTTTATTTTTATTTGCCGATATAAGACGGTCACTAACTATTATTACCTTGAAATCAGTTCTATAAAAGGATTTCAGTCTTATTTTCTCACGTACAGTGACATAAATGTGACCCCTTGTCCTGTACACATATTCGTCTCCCAGATCTAGATTGTTCTCTGGACTTCAAGAGCGGCAACACGAGCGGCAAACCTTCCTTTTAACATTTTCACTCGCATGCATAAATCAGGGTTAGACTCCCGCAGAGCACTAAACAAGAAGGAAGGTTGAAGATCAAACAAGCTTCTGTTATTTCCTGATAATCTTGGAAACTCTGCACCTCTGATGATTTAGCCCTGAAATTTGTCTCTATGAAAATATGTCTGTGCGAGGATGTGGACGCCAGCCTTTGGTCCTACTTTGGGGATTGTTAAGTATTGATCATCCAGCAAATCAGACCCAAAAGACATGTTGCTTCAAAAGGAGCTGATTTAGTCATGGTGGCCAACATTTTAGTTTGGGCAGATTGATATCTGCGTATTATTTGCTTTCCCGGCTTGATAATTTATGGACACTTGCCACACTGTTGTAAGAGTCGTCTGTCTTGCTGATTCTTGTTAGTCAAAATGGCTCCAGGACCAAGTAAGTCCCCAAAGAAAGGACTGCTTTAATACTCTATTGACAAACCAACAAACTTTTGATTTTACTGGGTCCTGGGTTTTCAAGGTCCAGAGTTACTGACATAGAAGTAATAGTTGTTTTTACAGTGCCACCATCCGGTCCTCCATGATGAGTAGCAAATGCGGCGATTCATTAGAGATGAATCACCGCCCACCCAACTTTTTCAGCCAATCATAGCAAAACAGAAAGGAATCTAAAACAAAAAACAAAAAAGTAATATCGTTTGTCAGTCCAGACACTCTACATGTAAACTTTTATGACAACTGGCCCAAAATTGTAGGAGGAGATACACACAAGTTTCGGAAAAACTTCAGAAAGTTGCCAGGGGGCGTGGTCAACATGTATAGGTGAGGACTTTTGAATCGCTAAGTCGCACAATCAAAAGGATTGCGAGACTTAGCATTTCAAAGGTCATAGGCCAAAATGTTAAAGAGGTAATTGCAGGCCAACCAAACTTGAATTTCTTCTGCGTTATGTCCAATCTGTCCACCAAGTTTCATGAAAATGTCTTAATCGGTTTGTGAGATATGGTACAAACAAACAGACAAACACGACCAAAAACACAGCGCCCTCGGTGGAGGTTATTATAATCTAAAAGAGACATATCCCGAAGATGTTTTTGTTTCCGTTTAGGATTTTATTTTACACATTAACTTTTCAACTCCCATTGTTATGAAAGTAAATGACCGATCCAAATCTACACTTCCAGAGCTGTTCAGGATCCATGGGTCTCTCTAAAACGGTTGATATCTAAAATAATAATATGGCCCTGAAAAAGTTTTTCTTTATTCATTAATCCTGGAGAATGGTTCTTTTTCTGTGTTCACAGCCTTTTCCATTGATGTTCTTTTCTCTTAATAATACAGATACAGCCAGTGTAACACCTGTCGTTTTAGGCTTTGAAATTAGTTGCTTTCACATCAAACAGTTTGCTGTTTCTCTTTGCTAAATTTGATTCCCCTTTAATTCCACAAGCCACCCATCCATAGCCGATTCTGTTCTGGGAGCTAATGAGTGCTGTATTTATGTCTTTGATTAAAAAAAAAATGAGCACCTGTAATTAATTTGCCTCACAAAGGAACAGGGCAACAATACACTCGTGAACTTCCATAATTAATCCTCATCTGGTCCACCAATTACACAAATGTCACAGTGTCAACGTTAGCTTGAAATCCTCTCAAAGCGTTGAGGGGATGCACCACGTCCATCATTTTAGTCCAAATTATTTGTCCCAGACCCAAAAAAAAACAAAAAAAACTTCACACAAGCAGAGACTAATCAATTTGGTCAAAAATAGCGGAGGAGAGTAGAGTGAAAGAAGTGTCATTTTTTTTTTGCAGCATCCGTCTGCTTGTAGTGTTTCTTGCTCTTTGTGCCTTGTAAATGGAGGCAAGCAGTCAATTTAGACCTAGGAGGAAATATTGGCAGAAAGGAGGAGGAGGGTGAAGATGGACAAAAAGACAAAGAGGAGGAGGAAGAGGTTCTCAAGAGCAAAGGGCCCTGACTATCCCATCATTATCAGAGGTGTGTGTGTGAAAGGCTGAATGACTCGTCATCCTTTTCTCTCTCTCTCTCTCTCTCTCTCTCATCTTTTTCTCTTCATTCCTTACCACTCTCCAGGAGTAGAGAAGGAGCAATTATAGGGAAATCGTTAGCTGTGCCACCGGCGCCATCAGAGATCATTGACTCTCTCGTCCTCTTTCTCTCTACGTCTTCTTCTGCCATTTGAATGATTCACTGATGACAAAAGTCTGATTGTAATCTCGCCTCGGAACAGTCTCACGCAGTGGCGGATTGAAAAGGGAGGAGGAGGAGTAGGAGGGAGTGGCACGAGCCCCGGCTTTCTTTTATCGGACTTTTAAACGGAGGGAAAGTGAGTGGATTGGAAGACGATCTGAAACGAGAACGGAATGGAAAAGGTGAGGTCAAAATGTGACGGCAGACGCGGGCCTCGCGCGCGCTGACACCAAAAGTCGATGTAATTCGCATAACTTTTCGATCAAATCAGTATCATTTCCCAAAATGACTGCTGTCTCTGTATTATACCTCACACACACACACACACACACACATTTAAACAAGCAGTCACGTTGTTACCTGTAACCTCAAGGCATTTGTGGAGGACCACAGACATCGTAGTCCAAAGCCTTTCTCAGCTTCATCCCCTCCATTTTTTTCATTTTTTATTTTTTTATTTAGTAAAATTGTCAGTGTGAGCCCACTTATTTCATTGAAATTTATGGCAATTTATGCACACGACTTTTCAGTAAAACATTCTCTTACATCTCCACAAAAGCATACCCACAAGAGATTTACTGCACACACACACACTTTGCACGGTGACAGTAGTTGTCCATGCTTGCCTGTGTCTGACTTAATGGCTAATTAATGCTCTGGTAGAGCCGGCTCCCAGGGGAGCACTGGAGAGACACCCACTGGCTTCGACTGCCAGAGGTCAGAGATTCTCTCTCGCCCACTCTCTCTCACTCCGTCTCTATTCTTTCTCTTTCCTGCCCCCTTTTCAGCTCGTCCTCTTCTCTGTGTATCCCTCCATCTCCTTCTTTATCGTCATTGCTCCCTCGGTTCGTCTGTGTCATTGCCTCGCTCTCTCTCTCTCCGACTGCCTGTCAATAACGTGGCATCATTAATCTCAATTTTCCATCATTACTGTCTCCCCTCTCGCTCCCCTTCAGCTTACCCCTGCCTCGTGGTCAAAAAGTTGGGAATCACAGAGTCGCTACTTTATCCCCTCTCCTCTCATAAATACTAATGATACACTTTGTCCTTAAGCTCCAGATAGAATGCAGCAGGAATTGAACGACTTAGAAACCAAATTTCGAGTGTATTTATGTCAGAATTAGCAAAAAGTGGAGCCGCCGCGTTTGTTCTCAGATTAAAAGGTACCTCCTCGTTATGAGCACTCGCGTGGAGCAACAGCAAAGTCAAGCTGAGGATGGCGATGGATAGTGCACATATGGGGAGGCGTGGCCAGGGGTTGCCGGTTCGATCCCGTGCTCATCCATGTCAAACCCTAACCCCAAATTGCTACTGACAAGCAAGTGGGCCTTGCGCGGTTACCTCGGCCGTCGTGTGTGAATGTGTGTGTGAATGGGTGAATGTGAGGCAAACATCGTACAGCGATTTTGGATGAAAGCTCTATAGAAACACAGTCCACTTACCGTTCACGTACACAATGTTTTATGTTGTTGGCGATGTTCTGGAACGACAGGGTTTCTGTGTCAGTACTCGTGGCTCGTCTGGTTTCGTTTTGACATGGCGGCATTGTCTGTAGTTATACTCATCAGCATGTCAATCAATAGAACGGCCGCCCTTCCCCATTAGCTACGGCTACGGCCTCACACATCAACACAATAATTGTACACAGCTCATTTATCTCACCAGAATCAGTGTCACAGTGAATGATAAGTAAGCCAGCAAGAAATGGGACAGTTAAAATTACTGGGTCTTGAGTGTCGTGTGCAGATTTGAATAAAGAGTTCTCTTTTTTTCACCAGATGTTCAATTCTTCCACGCAACGAGGAAACGAAACGGAGATGAAATGACAGTTTATTGTAACATCACTGCAGCCTCTAGTACGCCCAGGTTATCATGCATCCATGGTCAATGTAGATTCTCCTAATTACCAAGGTCGCATGTCTTTGGAGCGTCCGGAGGAAACCCACCAGGGTCAGCCCGAGACTCGCACCGACAACCTTCTCGCTGCGAGGCAACAATGCTAAGTGCTGCTCCTCCGTGCTGCCCACGTTGTACGCCATCTTAATTAAAACCAGTGAGCTGTGGCCCACCAGTGACCCTCTTAAATTTATTTGTCATGGAACCCAAAATTGAAATTTAATCTATCCGAGCTGGCTTGTGACTGCATAATTACCCTCCGTCATATCTACATTAGTGGACCGTCAGAAAACAGAAAAAATGACTGAAAACCGAAATGGGTAAAATCTCATTAATTTGCACTTTGAACAAACCCGCAACTATACACACCATTGTCATGCATTTAAACAAACACACACACACACACACACACACACACTTTCTCAGCTTTTCTTCCAGCTGTGAGGATCATCCACAGCTGTGGCAGATTCACATGCAGGGTTCCTATCTGTTACCTCTAGCTTTCATTAATTAAGTAATTTAAATGAATGAATTGATTAATAAATAAATCTCTCTCTCTCTCTCTCTCTCTCTCTCTATATATATATATATATATCCTTTAGCTAACAAACCTTTTATGGGGGAATTATAGGGAAACATTCAGGTACTTGAGGTAATGAGAGGTGGGAGGAAAAAAGAATTCTGGAAAGATTCCAGGTAACACACAGCCAATATAATCAGCTTCCACTGTGCTGAGAGTCCCGTGGGTGCATTTTAGAAATGGAAATTATTGTTTTTAATCCATGATTCTCTGGGACCCGTGGACGACCACATAGTTTAAGAGGTTAGAATGGACTTTTAAGTTTAATTTCAACAATATTTTTAATCTATTAGTTAATATATATATATTTTTTTTTTAAATTTCATTTCAGAGAATCATATCTAAAAAGAATTCTAATGCTGTGATCTGAGCCCATCTTGTTTTGTCCAGTCTGTTTTGGATAGAAACACACTGTCCAATGTAAATCAGATTCTTCATCTCTGTGTTGTTGTTTTTTTCTGTTTGTTTTATTTTCTCACCCTAAAAGGCTCATGAATATTCTCACAGTTGTGCAGGTCACTCAGCATATAAACACAGACAGCTTGTTACAAAAGAACTTGTGGATCTGGAATAAAGAACTAAAATGCAGTGATGTGTCCATCAAGAGAATTCATCCTCTTGGATTGTAATCCTCCCTTTGCTCCTTCTCTGTTTTCCTCTCTAGCTGGTGTTGTTCTCAGGGAAACTCAACACCATAGCCAGTATTGTGACGATTTTCTTCCTGTTGGTCTACGCTGCCGTGGATTTGGCTTGTCTCGCTCTGGAATGGGCCTCTGCACCCAATTTCAGGTAGGACACACTCACACACACACACACACACACACACACAGGCACACAGACATGGAACATGAGAGTTTGACTTTCACACTAACATTTTCCCACATTTAAGTGGTAGAAAATGTAATGATTTTCAGGGAAATTACCTCCAGACCAGGCCACTCCATCGTACGCAACAAATGGAAATGCTTCTGTAAGCTTCTCTTACCGAAGCTCCCTTTGTCATTATGGGCTATTGTGTTGTAGAATAAGGCTGTAACAATAAAACGAGACTTTTTCAAGGCGTTAAAAGCCATCATTAGAGCACAGGACCGTTCTGCTCAGATCTCCACAAGATATGTTTAGCTGTGGAGATAATAGCATAAAAATATCTAAAAGGGTCAATTCAAAGACATACAAATCTCACGAGCGAGAGCAAATAAAGTGCTACAACCTAGGAAAACGAAACCATTCCAGGAAAGACATGAACTTTTTATAAAATCTCCCTAGTATCACGTCAATACTCTCAGATAGACAGTGATATAGGTTAGCACACACACACGAAGGGCTATGATGGTTGATGTGAGATTTAACATCTTTGATATATTTACTTTTCCTCATATATTGTCCTCTTTCTATCTGCTGCTTTTTATGTGTGTGTGTGTGTGTGTGTGTGAGAGAGTGTGGGGGGGGGCTTTTTGCCAGCTGGATGCTGCTATGGCGACAGTGTACTAATTAAAAGACATAAAACTGGCCACTGCTTATGGCCCCATATTGGAGAGGGACTGACAATAAAACTGTTTGTGCGCGTGTGTTCATTTTTGTGGGGCCACGGTCTGAACTGGATGTTCACGGAGCGGTGAGCGGAGATGCTCACAGATTCTAATTTACAGTGTTTGTGCGTGCGCACCGGCGTGTGTTGGTTGTACTCCTAGGACGCTCGCAATCAATCTGATTTATTCAAGCCGTATTCACACAGAACAAGCATTACCTGAGGACTGCATGTCGCTCATTGGACAGATGATGAAATCAGCACTGCTGGCGTCGACACTCGATTCAGGCTCCGGCTCGTTGCAATTTATTCTGTATTTTATGCAGGTTGTTTACGGTTTGATCCGTCAAATGGGAACCATTTTTAATTCTTACATGGCATAAAATCACCTGTTTTTCTTTGACAACATCTTCTCCATGATTAAAACTCCCGACACTGAAGTATGTTTTGCAACATGATAACTGCCACGTTTTGATTTGTCACAGAAGTACGAACCTGCTAGAACACTCTGCATCACCTTATCGATCTTATTTAGAGTCGTGGATCCGTCTGCAGCGCAAGTTGAGACATTCACACATTCCAACGTGGAGGACAAATCAGTGGAATCTAGCTCCAGTCAGCACGCTGTGATTAAATCAGTGCAGTGACATCATACGTCTGGGACACACAGAGGATGGGAGGTAATTTTCAGTTCAACTAGATCCTCTAGTAACGGTGGTGCCACGCACAATGGGATCTCGGCCCGTGTTATGCACCTGAATATTTCATAGGGCCGTGCTCGTGGATTTTATTGGTACACAGAGAACGTGGCCGCAGTACAACAGCAGTCTCGTCATGGCTCGGAGTGTGTCTCTCTCTCTCAGTCTGACCGTGCAGACGGAGTGAAAGAGGTGAAACGCTGTTTTCAGACGACTGGGTGAGAGTCTGCATCACCCACTTTTTGGAGTGGTTGGCCAGGTGTAAAAATAGAGAGAGAGAGAGAGAGAGAGCTATTCTCACTCACTTCCACCGCCTCTGTTCCTCTCCACTGCTGCTTCACACACCGATCTCCCGTGTTGGCAGCAGTGGAGGCTGTGTGCGTACGTGCTTGTATGTGTATGTGTGTGTGTGTGTTTAGCAAGGTTATCGTCAATGAAAACTGAAAATAAAATGGTGACGCCAACAATTTGTTGATAGAAAAAAAAACGAAGATAAAAGCTAAACACAAAATTAAACAGAGATTAAAACAACACACACATAAAGCTATATGGGTATAAACATGTTTATCTACCAGCAATCCGTCCTCTTTAAACAGGCAACCTGATGGAAGCTGTCAGTAATGACACAGAGGGTCAACACGGAGGCAGGGACTGAAGTCAAACGTTAAAAATGAGAAAAGCAGACGGTTTTCAGTCAGTACTTTGATTGGCAGTTCAAATAATTCTTCATTTCTTTAAAACGTGGGCGAACGAGTCCACGTTTGTGAAGATCCACACTTCACATTTGACATCCAGTTGAAATCAAGCAGGTGCACACACAGGACATTGTTATGTATTAAATAGAACTTTATTTTTCTCTCGGGTTTTTGTAGCAAACCCTGCGTCTCATATAAGAGGACAGGAGCGACGGGGCAAAGTCCCAGTGACCCTCGGAGACCCACACACTCAGGCGTTACACCTGATAAATCATCTGTAACTGCAATCCCGAATGATTCTATTGAGAGCTTTAGGGCCGTATTTGGGAGGATTAAAAGCGTTATATGGCTTTAAATGGAGGATTACTACCAGTGGTATTTATATAATGAAGTAAACGGAGCCCTCACAATTTTCAAGTCCACATAGTGAAAAGTTTCTTATTGTAGGATACAGCTACCTTTCAGAGGACGGCTATGGACTCCAGTCACTGAGTACTCCTGCCATGATTAATTGGAGTTTTAATTGTTGCTGTTTAATGGAATTGTTGTTCCAACAGATCATAAGGTGACGTGTTTTTTTTTTTATTATTATTATTTTTTCTTTGTGTGGGTGTCGGACGATTGACAGAAAAGCACAACGTATGCAAAACACAACAATTTTACGTGTTATTTGTAAAGAGAGCAGCAGAAATAGACAACCGAGGCAAAATGATCCCCAAATTAAAATGAAAATGTTTCAAAGATACATCTTCAGCTTGCAATTACTGTGCTTTTATTTTTTATCACCGAATCAAAAGGCTCCGCGCAATACGGAGGGCTGAATTATCAGCCAGCTCCACATCCCCTCTGAGCTTACAGCCGGTTTTAACCCACAGAGACCCTGTACATTCCCTCTTATCAGCACTCACAACCCCCACGTATGAAACCATAAGCAGCCTTTTCCAGCAAACACGCTTTAATAAGCCCACTGTACCCTATCTGTCTGGCAACAACACAATTGGGAGACAAAGTAAACACAGTGGCTGGAGAGAGTCAAGCATCCATCCAACTGAAGACCCGAACGCTGTGTTTTTTCCAAGAGCATATAATGGATCAGAGAATCTTGGACTTACAATTATCAGCAAACACAATTCCAGCAGCACCGAGGCACAACAAGTAGTTAGGCTGACGGCACGTACGAGCCGTGGTCTTTTATCTTGTTTTGGACATATTTCTGTCCGGCAGCGGTCAAAAATATATGATCACAGCTTCAAATTATGGACCGCGTTCTCTGTGTTTTAACTCTCCGTTGCCCTCCGTTAATGCGGTGTGTTTTAAGATAAAAATGCTGAATATGACGCCGCCCCCAAGAGAGCATCATCCCGCTATGTATCCGACTGCAGTTGTGGGTAAAACGGGTTGATTTTGCATTGAAGTGTCTCATCTTAAGATACATCATCAACTTTGGCTCTGTTTTTTGCACAAATGTTGAGAAAAAGTGGACATTTACAAGACAACAAATAGTACACAGAACTGTGGTATAAGATGATGTTCCTTGAGGTAACTACTGGGGAACAGTAGTTAGAGGGAAGTTATGTCATTTTCTATACAAACACAATTTGTCATATTTGAAGAAATGATTTTAACATCCTGAAAGCTATGAATTTGAATGAACCCAGGCCGGTCGACCTGCCCGTTACCTACGTAGCTCTCTGCCCGCCCACTCACTGATCAAGACCGGATTCTCATTCCGAGCGTCGGATGTCACCGAGTCCACAACTCAATGTTCGCTGTTTACTTACAAAGCAAGAAGATTTGCAAGAAGAAAAACTTGGAAGAAAGTGTTCGTTTTATGCGCGTGCTCTCATTGGCGAGTGTGCTTGAGCGTGTGTGTGTTTGCGTGTGAGAGCTTACAAACCTGTGTGTGTACGCTTTAAGCACCGTGTGTGTGAACGCCACTATTTTTCCGACGTTATAATCTCAGGTAATTTGGCCCTGTAGTTGTTTTTTTTCTTTCCCCTTATCCGTCGTTGTATGAATGAGACGTGTAGTCTCACTGTGATGCGCTCCTGTCTCCAGACTCTCTGGATCCGTCCTCCAGCATCACCTGCTGGGGCGTTCCATTACTGAAGAGAGGGGGTGGGATTTCACGCGTCGTTTACCTTCAGAGTCCTGCTCACTCCCTGCTTGCTCCAACATTACCCTTCCTACCTTTATGTGGTTCAGACTCAGGATTTGCTATCCGAATGGTAACAAGCAGTCCTAGTTTCCTGTTTACTTAGTTTCACGATAGTCCCCCTCTAAGGTGGACATCAGGATCAGGTCTTACAGTACAGTATGTTATTGGACATGGCGTTAAATGTGAAGAATATGATGCCGTTCTTCCCTTCCTGTACGGTCCTACTGGGCTTTCTATCTGCTCGTACCTTGTTATCGCTGTTTGACCGCTGGCATAGGGTACAGGACACAAACTTGGCCGGCAAACTTTCCCGCAATCTCTCCCCCGTCCCCGTTGACTGGGAACCTGGGGGGCCCCTGTACAGTTGATAAGGCAGCTTGTTGGCAGACTGGCTGCCTGCTTTTAGGCCTCTTTTCCTCGTTTCCCCCTAAGTTGTTAATACTGTTCGTTCATTGTTGCTCTGTCACCGGGCAAATTTTAACACCACTTGTTTGTCAGTTCATTGGTTTATTTATTTGTTTATTTATTCTTCGGCTGGTGCGCTGCGTTTCTTTCATTCCTCACTGGCTCTCTCCCACGTCTCTTTCCAGGCGAGAAGAATTAAAAGCCATTTAGCGCCGTCTCTCTCCCCCCCCGGAGAACCGCTCTGTAATTAGCATAACTAATTTAGCAGAAATATTTCCCTTTCCCTTGAATTTGCTGTTGCAAAGGGGAGGGGAGGTTTGAAAGTATGATGTAGCGGAAAAGATGTCTGTTTGTTAAGTGCCCGTGTGTGTGTGTGTTTTTCCGTGTGTGTGCTGCAGACAGCGGGAGAGTGATGGTATGTGATTTAGAGACCGGGTTTTTGTGCGTGTCTGAAATCCGCGTCGTGCTGAATGACTTGGACGGAAAACGTCGACGTGCATTGCGATGTTGTGCCGCGTGTATTCGTCTCCACTTGTGTGTCAGACGGCGCTCTCCGTATACAGTCCGAGTGTTTTGTATAAATCGGCTTCCGTTGGCACCGGCTTTATCAGCCGTGGCTCCAGTTGAGTCGTTTGTTCCTGTGGGGGAGCCGTGTCCTGCTGCTGATTGCGCACGGCCAGTGACTCGTGGCTTAAACACGCGTACGCACACACATACACGCGCAGACACGCTCACACATAATATTGCTGGGTCACGGGCCAGAATTCATGACGTAGCCGAGGCCTTCGCGCTGATGACGATGACCTTAACGGGGAGCGGGGAGTGGAAAGCCGGCAATCCTGGCAGCTCAACAGAAACGTCCACGTTTACCCAAATTACGATTTCTACAGCTGCGTTATCCGAGGCTTCCCTGATTGTCAATATAAAAGCAATATGAACTGACAAGCCCAACCGTTCGCCCCAGAAACAAACAACGCTTTGCCATCCCTGTCCTTTGTCCAAACAGGAGTCACGGTGATTTTAGCCGCCTGTGTCATTAGATGAGATTGGAGTGCATAAAAATCCAGATGGATAGTGAAGCGCACATGGATGGATGGGAGCGGAAAGGTTGTTACAAAGTCATTATTACCTAATGGAAGGGTGTGACTCGATGATGGTTGACAATAAAATGCCGGTCTCACCTCAAACATTAGACTCTGGTCATTTGCTTTATGATCGCTGTCGTATGTGTAAAAGTTCTTGGAAGTTCCTTTAACAATGGACTTAATCTATGAGCCAAAACATTGTAGCCAAACGATGGACACAGGCACTTGGTTACCAACGGTAATAATGCCGACGTGACTTAACCAAAGAACTATGTGGTCCTATCATCCGTCCATCCATCCTCTGGTCCTGGTTAGCCCCTAGTCCATCCCAGTGTCTGTTATCTCCACCCTAAACGCCTCCCATCAAACTCTGAATCAACCAACAGGAGGCTTCCACAGATAACCCGTAAGAACAGCGTCTCATCATTCATCAGGTCCGATGTCACGATGTTGCGATTAAACTACTTTTCTCTCGTCGTGTTGAATGTTAAGCGTGCGTCAAAAACTTTAAATGTCAACAAAGTCTGTCGGACGATGCGAACGGTCGGTTCTTTCGTTCGTCCTCTTTGTATAAAAATAAAGATCGTGCTGCGGTCTCCAAAATACAAAATTCAAAGCAGCAATCGTTCTGAGCGTATCTTCAAAATGAGATTTACTCCTTTGCATAATTGTATTTGCCTGAGCAAAGTTTTGACTGCGGGACCTTTATTGAAATCGAGCAGTTTACAGCAATGGTATTTTTTTCTTGAGTGAGGCATCTGAGGTCCTCAGCCGCTGCGCGCTGGATCCGCTTAGCTCCTGAATGTATTCAGAAGGCGATCGTGCACCATGTTGAATGGAGGATTTTCCTGTATGACATCATATGTAAACTTATATTTCAACTTATATCATTTTATGAGGAAGTTTATCTCAGATCAAGACAAATTATCATTGATTCTTAGCCTGATCCCATCATGGTTTTGTACAGGATATCCCATACAGCTCAGTAGGATATGCTCTTATACTGACGATGATGATGATGATGATGATGATGATCCAGTAGCAGGTTTCGTCAGGTCAGCTCGATCTCTAGCAGCCTATTGCTACTCATAATATTATACAGACTTGTAACATCTGGTATCCGTTAGCGCCTCCCTTGTGTGTGTGCGTGTGTGTGTCCGTTCCCCTCTCCCTCAAGTATGACGTGTCCTTTGGCTACGGTCCCAGGTCTACTCTCCATCTTCATCGCTCCCTGTGTTGTGTTTTTTTTTTGTTCTTTTTTTTTTGTGGTCCTGTTTCTCGATTGGCAGCGATTATGTTTTGCTACTTTTGCTGTGTCAGCTAAGTGACATCAGTCAGAGAACGTGAAGTGAGATGGGAAAAGGGGTGAGAGTGAGGTGATTGTATGGGC
>OMNV01027401.1:0-12952 GCA_900303265.1 Brotula barbata | reverse complement strand
AAGAGAGAAGGAGGAGAAAAAAAAGAAAAGAAAAAATGCTCAGGTTTGCAGCGTGAAATTAGTTTTTTTTTTTTTTTGTTGTTTTTTTTTTCTTCTTCAGATGGTTCCTAGAGAGTCCAGTAGTTAAATAAAAGCTTGGCAGCATTGATTAAGGCCTTCGCAGCGCCGACTAAAAGCGTGCGGACAATCTTTTCTTTTATTATCACACAAATCAAGTCTCAGTTTTATGTCTGAAACGGGGGATCAGCCAAACAGAGGAGAACTTCCACCGCCGAGAATTCTCAATCTAGTCAATACCGAGGTAGTAAATCAGGCGCGGAGCTCACGCCCCGAGCTCAATGAATCTCAAACAATAATAGTAAACCACGCAGTAAAACTCAATACCCTCCATTGATGGTTATAGGTTCATACACCTCTGAATAATTCACTCTCATTTAACCCAAAATACATCAAAATAAAACCTTCCCCCTGCTTTTTCCCTCAATAAAATGCCTGAGTGCACCTCAATGTCCTCCCGGTAGCGGCCCATACGGCGACCAGACTTTGCGCCTTTAGGGCCTCCGGAAGACAAAAAAAAAGAAAAGAAAAGAACCCGGAGTCTGAATTCATTAGCGTTCCATTGAAGGCGAACCCTCCCACTCGCCGACTTTTCACCCCACGCGGAGGCCAACCGGAGCCCCTGTCGCCCGTTGTGCAGCGTTTTATATCACCTTCGCCGCGGTGAAAGTTTACAAAGTGAACGACGAGCAGCTCGTTGGGCGAGCCGAGCCTCACCTCCAACTTTTAAACCCTTGATATCATCCAGTCTTCTGTTTGCAGTGCTTAAAGTGAATGAGTAGATCAGCACTTAATCCTACGGGCTCGGGCCGCTAAGTAGCTCATCGCTGTCTGCGTGCTAAAGAGGGCTTGAATGCTGATGTTGTCAGATGCGGACAAAGAAGGAGTAGATAAGCTATTGTTTTCCCAGGGAAAGCACACGGGGCCCTGATGCCGCGCTGCAACGCTGATGCAACCTCCAGAAAGAGCCCATCGCGTTCCCCGTTCCTTTCGGAACAAGGTTTTCACCGTGCACGCTCTCTCTCTCTCTCTCTCTCTCTCTCTCGCACACACTACACGCTTACTGTCACGCGTGTTTGCGCGCGGTTACGATTGGCCGCCGAGCGCCTGCCCGGGCCGCGGACGGTAGCCGACTTCATTACCGGAGAACGCCGCTCGACGCGCTCGGTCCTCCGCTGATATTTTGATTTGCTTCAAAATCCCGGACTCATTCTGCATTCTTTTGAAATCCGCAGGCTCCAAACGTATTTGCTGTTTCTTTTATCAGGGCCCTTGTTGCGTTTTTTTTTTTTCCCTCTATATATGTGCGGATAAATAATATAACAAGCTCCGTGCGGTATTCGCTCTGCCCTTAGCCGGGATCACATTCAACAAGTTAACTGAGGCCGGAGCACACGGAAAAGTGTTGCTGTCGGGATTCCTCGCGTCCTTTACGCCGAAACTTTGGAACGCACTAATGACTTTCTCACTGGGAGCGATGCAACATCAAACAACACACGACGGGTACCACCTGCTGATAACCACAAGCACGGAATTATTTTGGTTTACTCGCTGCAGCATCTAACTATCTATCTAGCTATCTATCTATCTATCTATCTCTCTGTCTAGCTACCCGTCAATTTATCCACCCATCCATCTCATCATCATCATCACCATCAGCATAATCCTCATCATCATCATCGATCCATCATCCTCATTATCATCATCATTATCACCATCGCCATCATCCTCATCATCATCATCATCATCTTCAAGCTATCTATCATCTATCATCCATCCATCCTCATCATCATCATCAATCCATCATCTATCTATCTATCTATCTATCTATCTATCTATCTATCTATCTATCTATCTATCTATCTTTCTGTCTGTCTGTCTGTCTATTTATCCACCCATCCATCCTCATCCTTATCATCACCATCATCATCATCATCATTATCATCGATCCATCAATCTCATCATCATCACCATCACCATCATCCTCATCCTCATCATCATCATCATCATCATCAAGCTATCTATCCATCTATCATCCATCCATCCTCATCATCCTCATCATCATCATCGATCTATCATCACCATCATCCTCATCATCATCATCATCATCATCCATCCATCATCCATCCATCCATCCATCATCCATCCATCCATCCATCCATCCATCCATCCATCTATCTATCTATCTATCTATCTATCTATCTATCCATCCATCTTCCATCCTTCATCCATCCATCCATCATCATCGTCATCATCATCATCATCTATCTACCTACTGTACCAATGTAAGTGATTTAATGATGATTAAAACAGAAATAAAACAGATCTTGATTCAAACTGTTTCGGCCCAATCCCGTCAACCAGGCGCTAAACTTTCAAACTTTTCAACATTTTCAAATATTTGCGTGGTGAATGTGTTTTTGTGAAGCCGGTGCAGGTTTTCTCCTGAAAGGCGTTTTTCCTTATTAGCGCCCACGCCTCCCTGTGAGCCGCGTATCCATTTCTGCTGATGCGGTCTTGGTTTCTTTCAGTGGGGGCCTTTTTTTTTTCCTCCTCTCCATCCGCGGCGGCTATCGTTCTTGGTGCTAACAACCCACTTCTCCCGCTCTTTGTCAATACATATTTCAGCTAACGTGCTGTTACTGCTTCTTTAAATGTAAAATGACTCATTTGTGTGCCGAAGAATGTTTCCAAGGAGAGAGGGAGATGCTTCAAAATGTTCAGAATGAAGCACGCCGAGCTTTAATGAGCCGGGTTTGAAAAGAATCACATCAATGCTCACAATGACGGGGGACCGAGAATCGCATTTCTATTGACATGGAAATGAACTGATGGTGCGGTTGAGGCAAAGGTGGCTCCTTTAGTATAGTTTTACGTCAAAAAGCTAGCTTTTGAGCAGTTTTTTTTCCACTTTAAGTCTTTGCTGCGAGAACCAAAGCACCAGTATGAGTTTGAGTTTTACCACAAACACCTCACCGGCGTTTTGAAGGTAAGACTTTAGGTTATTTGTGACTTTATGTTCTCTGCCGCGTCGCACCTTTTTACAGCTGCAGCCGTGTCTTCCGTCGTGATCGTCTGCTGTCGGCCCTCAGGATTTGGGCGAGTGCTCAAAGTGGCTTTAAAGTTGCTGAAACTTGAAATGCACAAAAGCCTTGCACGGCGTCTCAAACAGAGCTTCTGAGGATCTGCCTCCGTCTGCCTGTGGAGCCGTCTGCCATAACTACAAATAGTGAATTTAGTCTTTTCTGTATCTGCATGCATGCATGAAGACACTGTTTATGAGTGCCCACGAGCATGTATGCATGCATCAATCAGCGTCTTTGTGTATATTGCACCCCTCTTGCCGACAGATGGAAACCTCAGGCACAGCTCTCTTTGAAGCAACCCCCCCCCTCCCATTCCCCTCATCTTGTCCTCCCACTCTCTCCCGTCTCTCCCCCTCGCCCTTTGCGCTCACCAAGCAGAAAGAAAGCTTCAATCTTACACAGGCAGGCCCCAAAACCTGGCTGCAGGCAGTGGAAGCCTTCGTCTGTTACCATGAAAAGACAAATCCAGCCCTGCATTTGACACAATAACACAGACTGAGAGGGGGAAAGAAAAACAAGCGCAAATGCAATATTCATAAGAAAATTACAAGGCTAGCACCGACGTATCGCCGCACCGTGGCACTTAGGAATATGTTAGCATTTTGCATATAAAGGAGGTTCACATTTGCTTTTTTTCAGGCACAGCGGTATGCATGCTTGTTTACGGGCACAAGTGTTTGTGAGAGCACTCACACTGTTTGATTGTGGTTCTCACAAGGAAGTCGGGTTGTTTTAGCGCCGGCGTATTCAGCGCCAAACGATCAGACGCTGTCGTTTTTCAAGTGGGATGAGGCGTCCCTTCCTGCTTATTTGACTGAAATGAAACGGTGCGTCGGACGGCTGTTAGGAGACAACAAACGGGAAGTCCTCATCAATGTACGCAGAGACAATGGCGGGCGCGCTCCCTGCGTACGGAAAGACAAACGGCGCAAGATGAATTACACGCGCTGGGAAATGATAGTGCTGCGAGAAAGGGGAAATGGTAAATAAACGCAGGTAGTGACACGCGGTTTGGCGAAATGATGATCTTCGTCTTCCAAACGTGGCGATCAGCAGGTATCGCTCTTTACGTGCACGGTATTTTCCTCTCCCAGATCTGGCTTCTTATCAGGTCCATCCAATGGGTACAGCCTGGACGGGCCGCCAGTCTACTGCAGGGGCCGACGCACTCCCATTCATACCTATGGGCAACTTTGATACTCCAATAGTCACCTAAACTGCTGGTCCTTGGAGGTTTGAGTACCTGGAGGAAACGCACACACACACACAAGGAGAACACACAAACTCCTGTACAAGGAAGGACCATCGCTGGACCGGGACTCGAACCCACAACACTGTGCCTGTAAATGAGGTTTACATGAGTCTCTTTCTATCTATCTATCTATCTGTCTGTCTGTCTGTCTGTCTGTCTGTCCGTCCGTCCATCAGTCCATCCATCCATCATCCATCCATCATCTATCCATCCATCCATCCATCCATCCGTCCATCCATCCATCCATCCATCTATCTAGACAATGGCGGGCGCTCGCTGTATACATAGAGACAAACGCTGGGAAATGATACTCCTGCGAGAAAGGGGAAATGGTAACGTGGCGATCAACGTCGGCAGAGTTTCTAATTCTCTAAGTGTCGCTCTTTACGTTCCATCCATCCATCCATCATCCATCCATCATCCATCCATCATCCATCATCCATCCATCCATCCATCCATCCATTACACATGCTGGGAAATGATAGTGCTGCGAGAAAGGGGAAATGGTAACGTGGCGATCAACGTCGGTGGAGTTTCTAATTCTCTAAGTGTCGCTTTTCTTGTTCCCAGGTCTTTTCTTCTACCAGATCTTGTTACTATCATGTCCATCCATCCATTATCTATACAGCTCATCCATTGGGTACAGCCTGGACAGGTCGCCAGTCTACTGCACGTGCCGACACACTCTCATTCATACCTATGGGCAACTTTGAAACTCCGATACTCACCTCAGCTGCACATCCTTGGAGGTTTGAGTACCTGGAGGAAACCTACACACACACACAGGGAGAACACACTAACTCCTGTACAAGGAAGCACCATGGTTGGACCGGGACTCGAACCCACAACACTGTGCCTGTAAATGAGCCTTACATGAGTCCCGCGTGTTGGTTTTTACCTTTAAAAAGTCCAGCGGTCCTCCCGTGCTTTCGTCTCGGTCAGCTTGTCGTCAAACTGCTTGTGCAGGCAGCCTGTCAGCGAGCCGAGCTTCAGGCCTCCCATCTACATGAGCCGCATTATTGAAATCAATGTTCATTATTATGGAGGTTACCAGGATGTCCCGGACTGCAAGGCCCATAATTCAACCTGCAAAAAGTCATTTAGGAGAAATTGACTGCAGCCATTAATGGACACGCGCGTATTAATAATGTAGGGTGCACGGTGTGTGTTGGATTTGGGATTTTCAGCATCTTTTATCTCGCCGGCTGAGCTGCACGACCCAGACTATTCACACGGAGAGAGAGAGAGAGAGAGAGAGGGAGAGAGAGAGGGAGAGAGAGAGAGAGGGAGTGTCACAATGGGAAAGAAACAGAGGTGAGTAACACAAGAAGAACCCGGCAGGCTGGGTTGTTCTCCAAAATGTACCCAAACACAGAGATTAGTACAAGCGAGAGCAGAGTGTGTGCAGGTTCATTCATAACGTCAAGAAGACTTCATTTGTCTGCAGCACTTGGCTGAACCAAAAACTTGAAAAAAGCAGAGTACGAGTGTTAAAAAATGGTCGATAGTTTTGCACCAAGTTTTCGTCTTGGCCTTCGCAAGTGTGCCTGCACGCTCCTTCATGAGCATAAACCTCTTCTTTTATGCGATATTCTTTAAAAGTTTTCATTTAGTTTTCATTTTGATTCCGTTGGCTTCTGAAGTAGTTTAAGTAGCTTCTGCTATTTTTGAAAAATCATCTTCACCCGATGAAAAAGGTTATTTTATTTCTCTCTGTCACTCTCACCCTGGTCCTGGAGTTTGCATGTTTTCTCCGTGTACCGGTTCTCCGGTTTGTTCCCACCCCAAAACACATGCAGCGTAGGTGAGATGGAGTATTTAAACTGCCCGTAGCTGTGAATGGGAGTGTGATTGAGTTGTCTGTCTTTATGTGATAGACAGATAGACGTGTCCCAGACTTTCGCCCCGTGACCACCGGTAGAGGCTCCACCCCCTCCGCTACACTGACTTGGATGAGTGGGATGGATAACGGATGGATGGATTCACTTATCAACACTTTTTCGCTTTGACAGTTTAAATGCTCAGGACGATTTTGGAAAAAAAGCAAAAAATAAGCAATTAAAAAAAACAGTAAAAAATGTGAATGTGATACATTGATTGTTCCAATTTCAAAATAATTGCTTTGACTACGGAGCATAAGTAAAGTTTTGACCAGAGGGTTGAAGAATAAATCATATTAGTAATGATTCAAGTTTAGGTCCAACAGTGAAAGTCAAAAGAAAAGTCATTTGTAAAAAAGAAAAACAACAAACAAAAGTATGAATGCACCTCTGCTATGTTTATTTTATTTGGTTTCATCGGATTCTGCATTTGTCCCTCTTGTTTTCAATACTCAGCAGAAATATTTTTCATCCAATCAGGATGAAGGAGGGGTGGATCCACAATAAAAACAGAAGAAAAAAAAATGTCTGACCACCTAAAAGTGCGTTTGGAGTGACTATTTACGTTTGTGTCTGTTCTATTTTCATTGTGATGCTAACATTATCAATAATAAAGCCGATCATGTGTTGTCGACTCGTGGATCTGAAATGACGTGGAGCGTGTGACGCCGTCACCAACATGACAGAACACCTGTCACCGCGGGCAGCAACAGTTCACAGGAAGCACAGTGGCAGGTCAGGACATTTCCAGAGAAACTCCCAACAACATCAAGCAAGTGGATCCCCAGGGCCGGGCCACCATCTGCCCACATCACCCATCTCTGTCTCCGCTTACTGCTCCGCCGTGGCCCCGGCTTCCTCCTCTCCCAGTTAAAAAGGGGAAACTGGGTCTCCGTGTCTCCAAGTGAGATCCCTGGAGCTGAGAGCTGCTGTGAGTCCCACATTCATCATCTCCAAGGCGGCGGGCAGGAGGCAAATGCGTGTGTGTGTGTGTGTGTGAGTGTGCAGGTGTGTGTGTGTGTGAGAGAGAGTTCCCTGTAGTAGAATCATTCCTCCCTGGTTCTTCATGCTGCAGGACAACTTTGTAAAGGGTAATCTAGCCCTGTCAGCCATACACACACACACAGACACACACACACGCTAAAGCTTCATTACAATGACCAGCTGGAGAGATACCTCACTCCATCTATCACTGATGCGGGACACACACAAAGTCAGTTTGCACAACCCCATATGCACATACAAACACACACACACACACACACACACACACATACTGGACAAAGTGGAGACTGGGGCGATTAGCCAACAGAGGCGACACACTGATGATACAGTGATCGACACAGTGATTGACACAGTGATTGATACACTGATTGACACAGTGATTAATACAGTGATTGACACAGTGATTCATACATTGATTGATTCAGTGATTGACAGTGTTTGATACAGTGATTAATAGTGATTGGCACAGTGATTGACACAGTGGTTGATAGAGTGATTGATACAGTGATTGACACAGTGATTCATACAGGGATTAATACATTGATTGATGCAGTGATCGATACAGTGATTGACAGTGATTGATACAGTGATTGATACAGTGATTGATAGAGTGATTGACACAGTGATTGACACAGTGATTGATACTGATCTAGAGTCCATGCGTCACAGTATCATCTATATGGAACATACACAAGACCAGGCCACGCCCCTTTGCAGTAAGGGTCTGATGGGGTTTGAATTTAAGGCGTTTAAAATTCACACCACTGTCTCAACTCTTGGAGAACAGCTAAGAAGCTGCCCTGAGGAGGTGGAGTCACGACTACAAACACTTCCACAGCACATATAAAAACACTCCCACATTACTATGCACATCATAACGTAGGACATCAAATAAACGATCAATAAATAACTAATACGTGCGGAGGAGCCTTTATTTTGTAGCTCTGCAGTCCGATTGTGTCAAACCGTTTCATCCCGTCCCCTTGAAAGTCTCCGAATAGATTTTCATTGGAAAAGTGACCCAATTCCGACCGTCTAACATGAGACGTGCTGTCACAGTTACAAGCCAAAGCGACGTTTTGGCACTTGTATTCGCTTCATCAAATTGCCTGCACGTGTACGTTCTCTGCAGACAAACGCCAAGCGGAGCGAGAACAACATCTGGCCGCAGTGACACAGTCACTCCGGCAATTCTATCACATTCGGATGCGCCACAAATCTCCGTAACGTTTTGAATAATGATATCATCGGCGGTGCGAGTAATGCACAGGTGGTTGAAGAAATCAGCCCCACGCCTTGTTGTGCGTAATCCTGATGAGGGTTCTGTATGACGGGGGGAGGGGCCAGGCTGCAAGAACGACGGAACTTAGGCCGAGTTTACCGAAAGTGTGTTTAACGGGGGAAGAACCGGAAAGATTTCTGCCTCTCCTCTCTCCATCCCCAGGAGTTTGGGAGGACCCAAAGCTGAACTTGTAACTAATTGCTATTGTCTTCACATACAAGGTGCTAATAAGAAGAAGACAGCGAGACAAGGAGACAAATGGAGGGCCAGCCGAGGTGGTGGGTACGCCGCGGTTTACGGGATTGGATGTTTGCGATGCACCGCCGTATATGGGAAGGAACCTACAGGAAGGGATTTTTGGAACCGCTATTTCTGAGACGTACGTGTTGACGATGTACACCCGTGCAAAAAGCACAGAGTTAAGGCTTTTCATTTCCCTCCAGTACTTACTACTATTACTACGACTCACTACTCCACCGTCAAGATTGGCAATGAAAGCATAACACGGACCAAAAAAAGGAATCAGAGAGGAAAACTAAAACAAGGAAAGAATGAGAGAGCGACAGAGACGCCCGCGTTAAAGCCTCCCTTTCCCGAGTGCACATTTGTTCTTGGTGGTTTTTAATTGCGTTGCCTTGACAACCAGAACAATGCTGAAAGGCTTTTTCGCTCTGATGCTGGCTGAAAATCATCATCATCTCCATCATGCATTTAGCAAGCAATTAGTGAGACAGACAAGGAATTTAGCTGGAACCCGGTGTATCTCTTCTGCTTTCGCAAAATAGTGAGGGCGGAGGGCGGCAGGGTGGCACTGGAGAGTGGAGAGGAATTTTAATGCGCACTAGAAAGCCCGAACAGAGAGAGGAAAAGGGAAATGGAAATAGGAAGAGCAAAAGAAGTGACGTCAAAGGGCAGAGAAGACATGAAATGACAGAGGCGAAATGAAGCTGGAGCTAAAAAAAAGAACACTTTCTTAATGAGAATGTTTTGGACACGCGCGCGTGTGTGTGTGTGTGTGTCTGTGTGAGAGAGCTGATGGCTCAGAGTGGCTCTCCATCTTTGTTACCCTTTTGGAATCGCCTCATCATATTTCTTAGTTAGGACACTGACAACAACAGGAGTAACTTGAAAAGACGGACACGCGATCGGTCAGTGTGTGAGCGCTGGTGTGTAAGAGACAGAGTCTGTGGAGTTGTACTTACAGTGTGTGTGTAGTTTGCCGCATGTTTCGTGCAGTCGAAAGCCTCAAATTTTAAGCTTGACTGCAGGATGGTTTGAGACGTGGAGTCCTAATGTGATTCTTAATGCTGTTCAAGTACTCTATCCAACAGTGCGTCCCTTATTTTAACAAATCCATTAAACACGATCGTTCTATAACCCAGCCAGTATTAGCAGCCGAATGCCGGAGTGTGTTTGACAATCCTGGCGTACTTGGATTCTCTGCTGCATGTCAAAATATTGCCCTGCTCATATCTTGGATGTTTTGATGGACAGAACATGAGTTTGTCCTGCAAAAGAAACCCAGTAAAAAGCTGCATCGTTCCAAAGCTTATCGTTTACTTTGCCTATTGTTGATCTGCATTGTCAGAGATTGTTTATTTTGATTATATTTGTATTTTTTAGGCAATAATTATGTTATATTATACATACTTTTGTTACTCTGTTACCTGGTTCACAAGTTAGACTGCCTATAGTCTGGAGCTTTTAGACTATATACTTTACTATATATGTGTGTATAGATAGATAGATACTATACTATATACATGTAATACATTTTTACTCTATTTTATACTAAAATATAATATATATATATAAATATATAATAATATATTTATACTAGATTCAACATATATATATATATATATTCACACATATATAGACAGAGAGAGAGAGTTAGAGAGAGACAGAGATATACTGTATATACATATTTAGAGATACATATATAGCATTTGTCTGTATATATAGATATCTATATATACAGAGAGAGAGAGAGATTCTCATTGTCAGAATGTTATGATATGATTTTCCATCTGGATTGAAGCAGTCGTCCATAATATAATCTTGTCTGAATTGTCATTGAGTTCTCACTGTATCATGAACACTCCAGCGTCTATAGGTTGCTCTCTTAAGTAATAAAGTGGCCAGGGACAACCACATACATTTCCTGCTTACGTGAAGCAAACCTGCGGCAACCGGGTTTGAGTTGACAGACACGTTACCATAGCAACAGAAAATTTAGTTTAGATAATTTGCTGAGACAGAAATGAAGAGTACCCTCATTGTGTCTGGTTTGGTTTGTACGGGGTTCACATTGTACTGACAGGGGTGTTTAACATTTGGTCATCTTTTTGTTTATGTAAACAGAGTGAAGAAGAAAATACTGAAGAGCATCTTCAGTTCAGTACGATAGAGTTCGATACTTAAGAGAGTACCTGCGTGAGTCAATAAATGCATCCTTCACCATCGCTCCTCTCCCTGGACTCGACTTTTTAGTGGACCTTGTGCGGTGTAAGAATTTAACTGCCTCACATCCTTCGCTTCGTGCTGCACATTCCCTCAAGATAAACATAATCTGTGGCTCAGTCAGATTTACTGACCAAATCCCAGGGATTATCCTTGGATACAGCCGAAATGTAATGGGTCTCCTTGCTGAGCAGCTGCATAAGCCTCCTGAATTTCCACCCAAAATGCTACAAAAGCCCTCATTAATAATTACCACTGAAATTATTGAAAGCTTCATAAGTCCCTACCCACAAGAGGAAACAGGAACCTTGGAAAAAAAGATTAATGACACACCTTGATCTTCTGACAGGATTACCAAAAGAGATATTTTGGAGGAACACGATTCCAATTCAACTGGGGTTTTATTCTCACTGCTTATTTTTCACTTCCAGTCGTGCCTCATCTCAGGGTGGCTCACACACCTGTTGTCCGTGTGCTAATCTGCTAAATTGTGGCCGGATGAACCACACGTGTGCATCGTTTGTTACTTACCGTCTTTGTTTTTACCTTCATGACATTTCGCTGACTGCAGGACTGCCTGCGAGGCAGCAAACCTCCAACCAGGGGGCGTAGCCGTGGTTTCAGAGGGGAGGGGGACAGATTGCGCAGCATCTTCAAATAACTCACAGTATCGTAGGTCTATTTATCATAACATAGTATATAGACATACTTAAGTCTGCAGCCCGTCTTGTTTGTTGAGCATAACGTTCATAAACAAGTGAAGCGCCCAAATGTGTTTCTGTGCCTCTCTTTAGCTGCAATGAATTGTGGGAATTGATCTCAAATTCACTCTTATCCACTTGATATTTCCTCAGCCAATTTGAACAATTGTAAACTTGCATGCAAAAAGGGGGAAATCACAACCAATTGTTTATTTTTATGATCTTATTTAATCCCCTTTGAAACACGCCGTCTAAAGCCTATTTGCTTTTGTTTGTATTTTTTCTCTTTTAAATAGATTTACTGTAACAATCATCAATCTTGTTGCCTATGCCTACGCAAAATGTCACATTTATTTACCCTATTTCTCCACATTTTCCTTTTCTTTCTTTGAGCATTTACCAGGAAATGTAGTTTTTTTAGTAGTTGCTTTGGAACGGACAGAAGACACTTCAAAATTTTCCATGATGCATTATTCCAGTAAGGAACAGGCACTTGTCCAGGACAAGAAAAAGGTTTAGAATTGAATCTGAATAACAAACGGGTTTCTTCTCTTCTGAAACATGGGTTACACTTATATACACTTTTATATTAGTACAGCTAGCAATTTGTACTCGATGTTCGCTTTAGTCATTTACTCATCTCACATAGACCAGGCTGAGTATGGCCGAGTATATATTCGATATATGGCCCAGCCTTAATCTGCAGTCACTTTCATTTTCATCACCGTTCATTGTAAAGTTAGAAGGTCTTTATTCTTTTGGCCTTGGGACGACGGGACGTCCTCAAACTCGAACCCTGGCTACAAAGTAGTAACTACTAAATCTGTCGTACCACATAAAAGTCAGTATAGTGAATTGTCAGTAGAAACATGTCAAGGCTTACATTTCCTTCCATCTCAAATGTCATGACAACAAAACATGCTGCCACACTGCCTGAGTAATGTGAGTACCCCGCCCACTTATACCTACTTTAAGAACATCACTCATCGAATAATTAGTGCTGAATTTTTTGGAATTAGTGGAGAACTACAGGAACTGTGGTAAACGTGTATTACTAATATCTACTGCATATTAGTAGATGTTGATCTCTGCTGTATTTTTATGCTTGCATGCAAAAATAGCCAATTTATTCCTATAAGCCTGTTCACTTTTGAAGCTGTCACTCAATTTGTCACTTTGGCATCAAATTTGCCCTGATGATCAGTTCTGATTTTGCATGGTGGCTC
>OMNV01027386.1:0-16844 GCA_900303265.1 Brotula barbata | reverse complement strand
TATCAGGTCCATCACTCCATCTGACAGCGGGCTGTACAGCTGCATAGCCAGTAACATCATAGGAAGTCAGGGATCACAGCAGACCGAGGTCAAGGTCGAGTGTGAGTAGAAAAATGTCTGAATTTCTTCTTTGAGGACCCGATCATGATCACTGTACAGTGCTGCAGCTTGACAAGTTCGTCCTCTTTTTTTCTGTAATCCACAAAAGACGTTTATGTACGGAATCTAAGAACAGCCGGGCTTGCAAATATTTTTTATATGCCGTTATTGCTAGAGAACGAGTCAAATTGAGGCAAAAATGTGTAGTTTTCTTTCTCTGATGAATTTTATCAGAGGATACAAACTTTTGTTTTCTTGCAATAAATTAACCTTTTATTACGACACAACAATCGTATCCATAATATAACAATATTATCCGTTATCTCAAGATAACAGAATAACTGATTCAAGATCTTGTGGTAACGGATTTAACTTCCGTATTTTTGCCCCACCATCTTTGCAAAAAATGGCTTGGGACAACCGGCCACCCTGGTCATCCGTTTTAAAACAACAAGCTCCATGAGGTTACGCTCAAGGCCAATCATGGCTGTGAGTGACGTGGTTATTTTATGGGTTTAGTTGCTGAGCTCACACCCACTTCAGAGGTGATTTGTCATTGAAAGCTTGCTATTTTTGGGGTCCAAATATGCCATGGGGCTAAAATTAAGCACCTTGGTTAAGAGGGCTACCTGGGTTGTATTTTAGCGTAGCAGGTCAAGGAATCAAAGCAGCGTCAGAGCAGGGAATTGGGCCTGCAAAGTGTAAGGTTAGTCCAGCTTGCTAACCCACTCCGCAAGGCAGCCAATGTGGACGTCCAAGGACTTCAACAGGCACTTGTCGTGGCAAATAAACTGAAACTGCTCTGGATTCTCGCGTCCAGCAATCCCACATTCACTCGTATATACAATAAGCATCAATGTGTTTTAGAATGGATGACTAGGCTTAAGTGTTTCCTTGGATTTCACGGAATTATTTGTGAGGAAAATGAATACTTCTGCCTCGTGTTTCTCCCTCCATTAGTCTGCAAAATATACTCACTTCTTGTTGTTGTGGCCAACGTATCGCACTGCAGCAATGATGAAGGCTATGACCGCTACTCCTCCAATGGTTCCAACTATTACGGCCATCATGTACTTTTCTGAAAATAAAAGCAATCACAAAAGTTATTAGAATAGAGAATGAAATAGAGAGTCTGAAGCGTTAGTTCCTACTCACTCTCCTGTTGTAGCTCCAGCAGAATGCTCTCTGTCCCGTGCATGTTGGCGATGCTGCAGTGGACATTGACGGCTGGGCCGCCGTTTCCGAACCGGTCTCCTTTCTCCCTGAGCTTGATCATACCCGTAGACGTGTGTCCGTCTGTGTGTGTGTAGTAGTTGTACCGGGTGTCCGTTTCGTTGATTGTGATGTTCAGGTCAGGCAGATAGAACTCGATGGTGGGTTCGGGGTTTCCTGTGGCCATGCAGACGCACTGGACGCCCTCCCTCACCACCGTGCACTTTGACTCATCCAGGAAGACCGGAGCATCTGGGGAAGGAGGAAGGACAGTGAGGAGTGAGTGTATCAGTGTAATAAGTTGGGCTACACACAAGGTGTTTTCATATGACTATATCTCATATTTTGTGTTCATCTGTACATTGATGCTGTCAAAGAAAAGCATTCGACAACACTTAAACACAATAGTAATTAAAAACAGGTTGTTATTTTGTATTTGCTGTAATTATATACAAACCTAACTGCTTCAGATTGGAAAAGTTATTTGTTTTCTGAACCAAACTGTGGATTGTGATTGTTGACAAATCACCAAGGCCGGTTTCCGAAACTGGCACTTTGAGAAGAGTTTCCTCTTTATCTCAAATTTGAGTTGTCAAGATTACAACACCTAACATTTCCTCATTTTGAAAATGACATGACTGTCCTAAGATACAAGTTGTCCTCTCCCTGCTCCATTTAGAGTGTGTACTGTGTATTGGATTGCTCTGTATGTTTATGATTGTAATGCCGCTGAGATGCACTCACACTCCACGGTGATGTTCAGAGAGCTGCTGGCTCGGCCGTGCTCGTTCTCAGCCAGGCAGCGGTACTGCCCGTCGCCCTGCGGCGTGATCTCTATAATCTCCAACACTGACAGCTCGTCAGCAGTGATGGTGCCGACCAGCTCACCGTCCTTTAGCCAGGTGAGCGTCGGGGCCGGGCTGCCCTGAGTGCTGCAGTGGAGGGACAGTGAGGTCCCTTCTTGTACCGTCATAGAGTCGTTCACCAGGGGCTCACGAGGAGGATCTGCAAGGGATAAATCAAGCTAAATATAGATATATAAGTATATCACATTTTAGTTTAACCTTTTAAAGTCTATAAACTTTTGTAGCATATTGATTTTCATTGACTTTGGCTTTAATTTGTCCACTAACTTCAGCTTGTGAAAATGTTGACATCTTACCAAGTGGTCCATTTTCACACATTAGAGGGAAATTCTCAATATAAAACTTTTTTTTTTTCTAATATAAATGATTGTTTCCTTAGTCCTCTTGGTTTTTTCAAAAATGTATATCACGCCATAAAATATATATACTAACTAAAAACTGATTCAATCAATTTTGATCTTTTTTTTTTTATTAGCCTTAAATGTCATGTGATCCACTTTTTGAACAAATGACAAAGGCTTCAAAGTCAGAGCTTCATCGTTTTCAAGGCCTTGTTTGTTCACAGATTTAGTAGTAATGACTCAAGCCAAAGTTTGTCATCTTGTCTGAAAAATGATTGTTCTTCCAGTAGAGCGTTTAGGAGATAAGAATAGCAAAATTTCACTGCAGACGTCAGAGGATTAAATGGATAAAACCAGACATCAGTCAAACAGCAGACACGTGGATCATCTGTGTTTACAATTGAATATCTTCCTCTCCAGCTTAAATTAAAGCTGAATGTAAATGGAAAAGACATCATCATACAGACTCACACTTGATAGCCAGGTACATGGAGGTGTTCATGGAGCCGTATCCGTTGTCACCGACGCAGGTGTAGATTCCCTCCTGCATGGGCGTCAAGTCATCCAGAGAGAGGGAGAGGTTGGAGGCCGTGTCCCACAGCAGCTCCTCATCTCCAAACATCCAGGAGATCTTGGGAGGAGGATTACTGTCCACCTCACAGTGCAGCATCACCGAGCTGCCCTCCATCACCTCAGAGGAGATGTTCACCCACACCGAGCGTGGAGAGTCTGGGAGGAAGAGGAAGGAAGAACTTTTCACACCAGGGCTTCATCTCGACATATCACTATAATGGGAGATCGTCATCCTCTCTAGACCGCTGCACTTTTCTCAATCAACCTTTAAAAAGCTTGATTGAAAACCACAGACAACTGCAAAATTTGTACTCCATTCAATATCACAACCATATTTTTTTTGGGACATGAATGTCTTAAACTTTGAGGCAGCCACTTATTTTAATTTCAAATTCTAGACCGCAGCGAAGCCCAAAGTTTCAAGATACCAAACACAGTATATCAGGATACATTCTAGTACATCTCTCAAAAATGACACCCAATACATTTTAAGTGAAATTAAACATACCGTAGATTAAAACAGAAGATGTCATTTTAAAAAAAAAATTTTTGAAGATATTTTCTGGCATTTGTTTTTGGCATGGTTCTAAGAATGTCATTGGTCAGTCGTTACATGAAAATTCTAAAATAAATGGAAAGCGTGTAACTTACACTTGACATCCAGAGCGATTTGTCTCTCGTAGACCAGCGTGGTGTTGGGGTAGTAAACCCTACAGCCCAGCAGTTGCCCGTTGTGCATTGGTCTGGGCGTGAAGATGAGCGTGTTGGAGATTACGGCAGTGTTGCTCTCCTCCACGTACTCGGAGCTGAACTCTGGGTCGGGCAGGTAGTCCGTGTACATCCACTGGATCTCTGGGGTCATGTCGGGGCAGTTATCGGGAGCGTAACATGTCAGCTCCAGACGCTCATCGCTGACGATCTCCTCCGGTATATCGATGTTTGGCTGATCTGGAGGACAGACAGAGAGGGTATTTCAATTGATGTGATGAAGGATTTGTCGGTCTGAGGTGCATAGGAAACTCAATATTGTATGTTACAGATTAGATTTTCTTGTAGACGTACTTTGACTTAAGGCGAATTTTGCTCATCGCAGTTAATCACAGAACAAATTCAACATGCAATTGTTTATCAGTTCACAAGTGGTGGTAGAAGTGAAAAAGCCTGAGCATTCTAACAATACAATACAATGCTAGACGATACCATAACATACAGTATAATGCAATACCATTTGATACAACAAGGTACGATTCAAAAGCATTCAATACAATACGACAGGGCACAGGACGATACGATACAATACACTAAGATACAATATGGTACAATACGGTACCATTCACTACCAATACAATACCATAAAAGTACAAATGCCAAAAGTCTGCTGGTCATAGCTTCAAAAATGACAAAGTTTAATTAATTTTTATATTTTTTACAATAGCTTTTATAGCAACTCTAACAATAAAAAACAATCCTAACAACAGCATTTTAGACATTTTTTTCCACATTTTTACAAAGACTCTTCAAAACAATAATCAATTATTTGATCTTAAAAAGCAGCATTTACAAGTCTACTTTGATCAATGACTTACCCAGAACTTTGAGCTCAGAATAATCTGGATACGTGTACATGTTGGCTCCACCGAGATCAGCACGGAAGTAGTATTTCCCTGAGAGCTCGGTGCCGACGTTGTTGATGAGCAGAGTGCAGTTCCTCTGGTGCAAGTCGCCCAAAAGTTTGGTGCGCCCCTTGTAGCTCTCGTGCACGACATCAGTGCGTGATTTGAAGACGACTGGAGGGAAGAGCTGAGGGTATGGTTGGCCAAAGTACCAGATGCCGTGAATGCCACGATACGGCCTGATGCCAGATGGATACATGAAGGTGCATGGGATGACCACGCAGGAGTTTGTCATGGCAGAGATGTCCCTGGGTATCCAAACGTTCCACTGGCAACTGACATCTGGGAGAAAGAAAAAAAAAATCAGCAAATCACTGAAGATGTGCACCGTGTCATAATTGCCAGGGGTGGAAGTTGAACCTTTATCACACTTATCCACGCTCGCCCTACGACCTTTCCTTGCTTCAGCGTGTGCACACTGAGTGAATCATCCCTCTCCCACAGAGTCCCCTCTGTTTTGACACAGATGCCGGTGAGATGCTATTCTCTCGCTGCTCGCAATTCATAGCTGTATGTCAAGTTTTTCAAGACCTGCTAACTACTACATGACACAATAAACAGAATGAAAACAACAAAGATCATGCTGTGTGCCCCATTCAAAGTGATGGTGATTTTACAAAATTTCATGATATTCATGCCTAACCTAACATTCTGGAGATATATAGCAGTTCTGCAGCCCTTTACATGGACCCAATACATATTATATTATATAATATTATATTATATGTGCCAAATATATATTACTTTCTCTATTAAAAATAGCCGTGACTTCTACCGTTGATATTTTACTATTGGACTTCACCAAATGTTTAAGCAATCATTCAAGATTTTTTTTCCGACCATATTTCATGCTTGAAGATGACGGTTCACCACTATCCTTCCAGGTTTTAATAATGCGTTGGACCGTTCTTAACCCAATTTTAGTAGTTTCAGCAATCTCCTTAGTTGTTCTCTTTGCTTGATGCAGGCCAATAATTTGACCCCTCTGAAACAGAGTAACAGCTTTTCCACGACCACAAGATATGTTTTCCGACATGGTGGCTTAAGAAATGAGAAGTTACTCTCTGCATCAGTTCGGGTTAAATAACTTGTTGCCAGCTGAAACATATTAATCACCGCAGTATTTAGCCAATGACTTTTTTTTGACCAGGCAGTGATAATATATATATATATATACAGTATACACATCATATTATTATGTAACTCAACTGATAACGCCATGCAGAATACTATTCCATTATTCCATTAGGGTCCACTCTAAGGCCTACAGGCCTGGCTAATGTAGGTGCCAAATATCTCCACAATGCTGCAACTCCCAAAAATCCCAATGTCAGTAACCTAGTTTGCACGTAAATGAAAATCAGTGCTGGATCCCAACGAAAGGCCATTCCGGCTCTTTGCAAGACTTAATTACCCTTGACGATTAACAGCAGTGGCAAGAGCAGCTCCAAATACCACATGATCTCTGCTTAATGCTGGACCATAGACCTCTGAAACAGAAAACATACAGTCACCATCAGCATATACTGTAGAAACACTGAGGGCATCTTTAGCATCATACGTTTTCATTTGACCATTTATTTTGTATATGTACTGCAGGCTGTGCTTGTTCAATATTTCCGTTGAACACCGGATGAAGATCATGCATCTCAACACATTGGCTGCATAAAGTGGTTAACCTATTAAATCACCAGTGTATCTATATCCAAATTCTGGTGAAATGCCAAAAGTTTCCAAAGATACCAAAATAACACCCGTCACATGTGCAACAAAGGGAATTTTATGGCAAATGAAGAAATGCAACTTCTTCAAGGATTACCGTGTAAGCATAAAAATATTATTATAATTACCAGGGAAAAAAGTACTTATTTTTAACTATGACATGTTTAGTCCCTTCTTCTGAAAGTGTTGCATATCATCTTATACAGATTTCCCCCAAATGTATCCTGATATATTAGGCACATTTGGGCTTTTCAGTGGCATTGAAAATAAAACTTTATGAATATGGACTCATTGGTGGTTATCTGAGAGTTTAACTCACTTTGAAATGCTGGTGGGTAGAAACGCTCAGAATCTCCGCCGCGAAGTTCACCAGCAGCGCCACTAGAGGGTGCTCGCACACACCTAGACAGCTTAACACTCTGCTCCTGCTTCTCTGGAAAAAAAAAAACAAACAAAAAATGGTGACATCAGCATCATCAGTCTATTGCATCAGTTGCCGACCTCTTACTCACACAGGGCCACACTGACACACACACATCATCGTTCAGCACCTGCTCGCTCCTCCTCAGTGGAGTCACTCATTATGGCAGCCATACGTAAGCTCGCCTGATGAATGACAGCTACTGTTGCTTGTGTTCTGACACGATGCCAAACCTCAGTCAGTCCACATAATGTCATCAGATTCATGCAGCCTGCTGAGATTGTCTGTGCTGCTTAACAGATCAGAGGATAAACAATTCATGTGTACGGAAAAAACGAGAAACCAAGGGACGCGGCCCAGGCCTCTCTACTCACAAAAGATCTTTGTTAAATAATGAAATCGCAAAGTAGAAATTAGCCTTCTTGTTTCATGAGTAATCTCATGAATTATCAGTGAGATATTCTTTACGACTTGTCTTCACTCTCAATAAAACTCCCAGTACTAACTGTAAGACACCAGTGGCGGTAATAAAGAGGTTAGTGAACATGAAATCTGTGTTGAAATCAATGGTAAAGTGGTTGAGTGAATGTTGGCGCGCTGCGGCCGCTAGTTGTTGAAATCATTCACGCAAATTTCAACCATGTGGACTCAAACATCAAATGTCCATCAAACTCAAGACACCTCACGTGTAAATTGCACACGTTACAAGTGGTGGCAAGATACTAGTGTAATCTTATTACAGAAAGTATAACCTTGCTTGAATTGAACTTCGAATAACAATTATAAGATCCATCGAATAACTTGAATTTGGGAGTATATAAGCATATGCCACAATTAAAAACGTAATGGGACACATTATGCTTATTTTTCTCATTGTTAATATGATACATGTACATCATATTAAAAACTACAAACTTTGAATTGTGTTCAGTAAGACAAATTTTGCCCAGAAACTGAGATACTGATCTTAATGAATAAATAAACAAACAGATTAACCACCAGTGGGCTCAGCTTCACGAGTGCTGCACTTTTATATTATGTTCTATTGAAATGCCCAGTTTCCAGACACGTCAAATATCTGCATAAAATGATGCCCATCTCATCCACAATAAAGAGAATTTTAAGAGAAAATTAAATTCCATAACTTACCAAACACATTTACAACATTCTTATGCCTTATAATTAATATGATATGATATATTCTGCCTTTCTATGTGACATTGTCAAACGTTAATGATTACTTCTGTGAAAAGGCCCATAAATCTAACCAAAGTCTTTTCAATAAGCCTGAAGTGTGTGTCTTAAATTGTACATAATTATCAATTCATTCACCAGTGAATAAGGGATTAAGCTGTATAAAACAGTCAGTATGTTTACATACATGGTAAAACGTCCATTATACTTCAATTAAGGCATTAAATTGGCTTTTACACACGTCATGTATGTAATCAACATTATGCTTATTCCAAATAACTGGCCTAGATTATGAGGCTGTAGGTCGATTTATTCAAGCATGTAAGCATCCTAAATCAGACGGTGACGTCATCAAGAGCTCTGTATAAAAACAAATCTTAAAATCAGACATCTCACTGCGTGCACTCTATGTGTTTTCTAGTTCCCATGGATATTTTCCCTATACTTTTTGCCTTTTGTGAGTCTTTGCAACACGTGATGTAAAATATTCATTATTACATGTGCAGTGGGAATAACGTGAACACAAACAGAGGAGGAAGATGAGGATTTAGCCTCATGCTGGAGCAGCCTGTGTGTACAGATGGTGGATTTGTGTTTCAAAGTGTCCTGATTAACACATCCCAGCATCTCCCAGAAAATCCAGGATCAATATACTGAAGATGGTGAGAGATAATGGAGTGGGTGTGAGTAAGCAGTGACACATTTGATGCTTTTTCGTGATGTTACGGCTGTCCCTGTAGAAAATATTATGAAAATGTATTTGTTGATCACCTACATATTATCAATCGAGTAGTGGATATTTGTATATGTTAAGTATACAGTCTGGGTATGTGTCCCCATCAAAGTCTCTAAGACTCTAAAAGATTCTATTCAGTTTCATCCCTGTCTTACTGTCATGATCCTGTTTCATCCCTGTCTTACTGTCATGATCCTGTTTTATTCCTGTCTTACTGTCATGATCCTGTTTCATCCTTGTCTTACTGTCATGATCCTGTTCCATCCTTGTCTTACTGTCATGATCCTGTTCCATCCTTGTCTTACTGTCATGATCCTGTTCCATCCCTGTCTTAGTGTCATGATCCTGTGTTTGTTTGCTCCTCCCTGCTCGTCTCTGTGTATGGGTGTGTTTGTCAGATTTGTCCCTCTCCTGCCCCTCTCAGCCAATCAGACGCTCATCCCTTCCTCAGAGCCGCACACCTGGTGCGGTATAATTACACTCCCCTGTTTCCAGATTGCATCTTTTGTAGCCATTACTAGTGTTCCCTAAAGGCAGTGTGGCCTAGGTGGTAGGGTGATCACCTAGTGATTGAAGGGTTGCCAGTTTGATCCCTTGCTCCTCCATGTCGAAGGTCCCTGAGCAAGATACTAACCCCAAATTGCTCCCGACAAGCCACTGGGCCTTGCATGGTTACCTCGGCTGTTGGTGTGTGAATGTGTATGAATGGGTGAATGTGAGGCATTTTGGATAAAAGGGCTATAGAAATGCAGTCCTTTTACCCTGTCCTGTCCTCGTCTCATCTTGTCATCTTGCCTGTTGTTGGCCTCATTACAATTTTTGGATTTTTCCTCAACTGAGCAAAGTCCAAGTTGTGTTGTGTTCTGCCTTTGTCGGACTGCGTCTCCGTGTATGGGCCTTGTTTTTGATCATTCTAAATCTGCCTCCCGTCTCTGCTTTGGGGTCTTGTACAAACGGTGGCATGACAAATAGCAAAGCAAACAGAACAAAGGCTGATGTTATTCGTCATGTATGTTGTGTTTCGTTAGTGTTCTGTCACCATGAATAAGGTTGCAAAGTTTAGCTTAGAATTTGCCACTTTGTCAAATAATCGATCATGTGTAATTTCAAAAGCCTTTTTTCATCTGATAGTCCATAATCAATGCAAACTGACAGCCCTTATTAAAGCCTGTCTTTGTGTGGTACTTTCAAGTTTCCTACACTCATCTCAGATATGAAACTCATTACGTCTTCGAGATCATAATGTCGCTGTGTAGGCTCTAACAGCCGTAACGTCTCTCTGCGCCGTCTGCACTGCAACAGAAGACCAAGAGCCGGACGAGCGTGTCCACGCAGAGCGGCGTGCATCAGCAGCAGCAGGACAGAAGAGCGGACCGCTGACACCACCACCAGCCTCAACAACAAGGACCTCATTGACGGGACAGACAAACGGCTGGCACAGAGTGAGCATACGTGTGCACACGTACAAAAACACACACATGGCACGCACACAAAACACTTGCCTCATACCAGCCTCAGCGCCAGGCTCCTGCTCCCTCTGAGTCTCTTTTTTTTCCTTCACGTGGTTTTGAAGACGTGCTCCCTGAGTGGCTTTTAATGCCGATTTAGAAATCCTAGATATGAGACTCTGTGTGAAAGGACAGAAAGTTGGGATAAAGAGATGTGAGAAGGACACAAGGGGAGAGGGAAGAGAGAGAGTCTGTGTCAGCTCTGCTGTACATGTGCCGTGGGCAGCTCTGAATATGCCTTCAGGCATTTCTGGGCCTGTTTCTTGGCCCACTCTGCATTCTTTTGCTCTGTTCCGCTGGCCCATGTAGCCTGATGTCTCAGACTATGTGTCTGGATCACGTTTGCTCAAAAAGGGTCAGATAGTTTGTAGACAGCAGTTGAACTTTTTGTTGATTGTGCCAAAGGGCAAATGCCAGTGCGGTGATGGAACTATGGCTCACAGTGTAACTTTTATTTAGACTCCCCAAGAGGAACATACTGTACATCATGATTATCCTGCATTATTCTCTGCAAGGAATCACTCAAAATGAAGCCCAATTTGATTTTCTTTTTTATCATTAATCGTGTTTTCCTTTGATCAATTTCTATCTCCGATCATTTCAAACTGAGAGCAGCAGTAAATTCTCACATTTAAGAAGTGGCTCTCTGCCATTGTTTGGCATTTCTATTTGGCTGAAATGTTCACTGCCTTATCAAAACTGTAGTCACCTAATTTTCTGTCACTCCATTGATCGACGAGGGGGAACTAATAATGTGTTCACTGCGAAAATCACCACCTAAATCCACAAGCGAGTGTTTCGTGGCACCACCGCTGATCCTCTCCGCATCTTGCACATTAAATATTTTCTCTGCTGAAGAATGTTTGTAGGCGGCGAGCACAAACTGGATCCACTCACAAGTCTGCCTCGTTTACACATCAGCGTAACAAAGGCGACTCTTCTCTCCGAGTTGCACTTTTCATTTTCCCTCATCATTACATGTAGGGTGAGTCACTGCATCCAAACGCCGCCCGGCCGCCGGCCAAGTGATGGCATCCGCCGAGCCGTGGACCTTCTCAAGGGAATCCCTGAATACACACACGCAGGCTGAGGAGGAGGGACGCTGAAGACTGAAGGGGGGAGGATTAGATGGAAGAATACAGCATTGACCGTCTACAAACGAATACGCAGCATGCCATACCCCCCCTACACACACGCAGCGTAAGGCGTACAGCTATGTGACCTCCCTCTCCATCTCTGTGCCGTTGGTAACCTCACCCTGCTGCCATTGTTCAGCCGGGAATGCACTCATTGTATATACGGACGTACTTCATACGTGTCAAAGTACTATAAGAGCGAGCCAAGAAAAAACAAACGGATACACACACAGCCTGCGTCCAGTTTGAGCAAACGGTGAAGGCAGGTGTGTTTTGTGACCCTTCATCGGCGACCAATCATTGAAGTCATCACAACAAGACAAGTAAAGCTGCATTTGAAATCTTTAGATCAAAGTAAACACATTAGCAGTAACTTTTACACAAATGTTGAACCAAATAAAGTACTGCAAAGGACCAATCCTCTTAGAGTATTAGATTACAAACTGAACCCAAGTGAAACTACTGAGAGGTAAATACTCACACCGCTCTTTAGACGTAGAGGTAAAAGTGAAATAATACCCACGTGGTAAATAATAGAAAGACACATCGCTTTTTTTTTCACACCGCAATCAGTAATCTGTCAGTATAAACACCAAAGATCACAGACTGTGTACGTTTACTTCATTTTAGTTTCTTCTTCCGTTCAGCTCAGAGGTAACCAACAATGGACCCATCTTCATAAATACTACAGATTTATTTGAAATTACGGTAAAATACCAAAACAAATCTAAGCTTGTATAAAAATCTGAAGAAAATGAAACCCAGCAGATCCAGAACGGAAAAAGTTTTGAGGGAAATCAAAATATTGCACAGCTTGAAAATTACGACTTGAACTAGAAGCTAGAAATTGACCATTTTTATGCATTTTTATGTGGTTTTAACTTAAACTAATGTGTAAAATTCCTTTACATAACCTTTGACTGTTTGACTAGATCATTTACCAGAGTTTAAAGGGTTAAGAGCTTTTTTTTTACTGTTATCTGCAGTCGTCAGATAAAAGCAGCTGAATGAAAAGTTATATTTACCTCTAAATTAAACTTGGAACAAATTAGATATACACCAGCAAAATACAAGCATCACAGATGTACTCCTAACAAAGGAGGAAACAAAGGATGAAAGCGGAACCAAACTCTGAACCAAAACAAACGTGATCAGTGTTTATCTTTGAATTTGTCAGATCATGGTGTCATCATCTACTAGCGGATCTAAACCCTGACACGCTTTCTTATTGCACATCACGCCTCAGGGAAACGCTTACGGTCTGAACAATCAGGCCTGTTACGTCAGGCCGTAACAGGGCTTTTATTTTTACTGAAGTCACTCACACAAACACTCATCTGTGCCAAGAAGAACATTTTCATTGTGAATATCATCTACAGTGCATCTGCGAGAGCTTTGCTGGAGTTCTTCATGGAAGAATGCTTCACCTTGTGTGCACAACACTGGTCATTGTGGACCAAACTGGAGGAATTTTTCCGGAACAGGCCCACTCACAGCTTGCAGCTTTGCGGTTTGCTGTGACGTGTGCCGGTCCACAGATGGTCTTAAAACATGGCTGCTGCCCCTCCTACACATGGCTCACCGAGCTGTGAAGAGCCCAGCACAACACACATGCACACACACACATACACACGCACACATACAAACATAAACACAGATTTATGCCAATATCTGCTCACACAGTCTGTCCAAGGTACTGCAGAGAGCTGGCAGGAAGAAAAGCTTCAGATTGGACTTTGAGGTTATTAAAGAACATGCAAACCATTATAGCCTGAATATTTACACACCGGGGTCACCACCAGTGGGTCCATGTTCATAAAATTTATTTGAAATTATTTGAAATTGGCCATTGTTTTCAAAAATTCTAAATATATTGGGTCTGTTTCAAATGACACCATAACATATCCTGAATATTTTCTTTTCTTTTCTTATTTTTACGATATGTCACGGATTTTAGGAGTTTTTCAATCAGATTTTTATTATACCTTATTTATTTTATTTTCTGTCTCATTTCTATGTGGTGCTGTGCTCTAACGAAGCCTTGAAGGTTTCAGTGTTTAAACAGTTCAGTAAATTCTGTGTACTGTCATTAAATTGCTCAGTATGACTGGTATGGAACAAATTAGCTGTCTCACCAGATGTCATTGTCTCTGGGTATGTGTGTGTGTTGACTGTGCATCATACTGGGGGCGTGTCGTTATGCGCTTGATCCATTTTTAGTGTAAGCGTTTTTGCTTTTTGAGGTTTGAATTTTCCATTTCCACAAGACATCCCTGAAGGCGGATCACACCTTCGCAAGAGGTGTAATTTCCTGTATTTCTTTCACCGTGACCATCAAAATGAAGCAACACTTGGCTCATCACCCATATTTTTTTCCCTCTCCTCTACCTGGCAACCCCAGCATCTCTGCACAGACCCAGCAATCCCCGGCTCAGTGGGCAGATGGTGAACCACAGGCCTCCTCTCTTACAACGGCACTCTCCCTTCCGCTCCGAACAAAAGGGGGCAGCAAACAGAGCCATCACCTGTTCGACCACACAGACAAATAACGTACGGCCCCCATCCTGACGCTCCCCGAAAACCACCGAACCATCCACACCTCCTCCACCCGATTCAAGACAACGCCCACCAAACACACCAAAAATTGAGGCAATACTGAACATTTATCTTGTTTTCTATCCTGGTGGAAATAAGCGTCTGCGCTTCGTCCTCTTAGACTTAGAATTATTACTACAGCTGAAATTAGAAGTCGATTAATCGCCCGCCAGTCAGTGAGGAAGAAAAATTATTCCAAAAATTAGAGTGATCAATTAACTGTTTTAGCAATTTATTAGATGCCTGTTTATCATTAGGCAAGAGAAATAAAGTTTTCTTGCCTAATGGGGGCACTGCAATTAAACGTTGACATTTCAACAAATTTTAAACTCTGATGTGATTTTGTAGGAGCAGGAGGCTTCTTTGGATATTCCATCGTTTATAAAAGTAAACCAAAATTTATACTGCACTCATCATATGAAAAATAAGGGGAGGATGTGTGTGTCCACATCATTCATTTATCATTACAGGCCACAGCAAGAGGCCACTGACAGAGTGAGTGTTGAACATAAACACATCTTTCACTTTACTGCAGACCACAGTGGAATTTCTTCTCCACCCAGTTTGGCTGGCTGTGTTATCTGAAGCTCTGCTACCTGGCATCACATGTGTGTTTGGATGTGGTAACACACTGGGGCTATCTCACACGCACAGCTCAGCGCTAATGGCACAGGCTGGAAAATGTGTCCGCTAATAACTGGCCTGGCTTCCAACAGCCCCCACTTACACTGAGTCTTGAACACACACTCACACACGTATGCACAAGGAAAGCACTGACTTGTGACTCATCCGTACTCTCAGCCCTCACTAATTTGTTCATTTGCTCATCAGCTCATCTACAAACATTTGGACAAACGAGAGCACACTCTGACCGACTGCAGGTGTGTGACCTTACACCTAAATAACAAGATTAAGAGCTAATCCAACCAGATGCCAATGGATAGATAGATAGATAGATAGATAGATAGATAGATAGATAGATAGATAGATAGATAGATAGATAGATAGATAGATAGATAGATAGATAGATAGATAGATAGATAGATAGATAGATAGATAGATAGATAGATAGATAGAGGCCGGTATGAAGAGGGACCTGTGTGCCAGGATGGATGGATGACTGGATGGATGGATGATGGATCTCCTCACCTGTGTAGGTGAACGTGGCCGAGCTCCAAGCGATCAGCAGCTTCAGCAGTCCAACTCTGACGCTCACACGCAAAGCTTGCAGAGCGTCACGCCAGCCAGCAAGACCTCTCGCCACTCTCTGTACCAAGCCCCACCGGTGGGGAATAAACTGCCCTCCCCACCGCCGCCATCATCACCACCCCTCCCATATGGAAATCAGTCCTTCAGTGTAGCAGCATTGTTCTCCGGCTTCACCCTGACCCTCAGCCATTCATAAATACACACCCCGTACTACACAGGGGCCACAAAGGGCCACACTGTTCCCCATCGCCCCAACAAATATGGGTGAGGCTTTGAGCTCCAATGCATTTCTACCCAACGCCACCAGCTGGTTTAAGGGGGATGGAACTGAACAACGATTTGAATGGAGCCAACATCCACTTTTCTTTTTTTTTTTTTGTTGGTTTTGGGTCATTGTAGCAGAGAGAAAAGAGGCAGGTTAGAGGCCAGGAAGTGGGTGAAGAGGCGGATGAGGATGGTGAAGAGGGTTTGACAAACAAAAAAGAGGGAAAGAAAGATTCATGGGTGAGATCAGGTAAATGTTATTGTGTTTTGACACGGAGATACACGACTTTTAAGGACATAAAGTAATATGAAAAGTAAATGAGTTCACGGTAAAGATCAGGGCCTTTAACCCCTTCAACACTGAACTATTCACTGTTTAACTGTTAAACTGTTGTACTTTAAATGAGAAAACTGAATACTGAACATGCAGTCAATATCGATTTGATTGTCAAATTGATGGCTCTTTAAGTTTCCAGGCTCATTGCTGATTAATTTAATGGGCCTTTTACACATTAGTAAACCATTAATTATCAAGCATACACTGCAAGGAAAAAAAATATGTGGAATTCTTGATACATCATGCAAACAAAAAGCCTGAAAGTCCATCATAGTTTCATTTGTTGGTATCTGGAAAACTTTGGAAATCAAAATAAATCTCTAATGTTCATAAGGATGCAGCCATTGCTGGTAACCTGAGAGTTTAAGAAGTGAAAGGAGCGTATGTGGAGTATGTTTTAGTCCATTACCTACAAAACTCAGAGAACTGATGTCATTGTCATCATAACATTACAAAAGTCCCAAATGTCAAAATCTAATTAGATTACAAATGGGTGTGGCCTATAGAGATGAAAAAATCAGGCTAAATTTCAGACAAAACATAAAAGTGTTAATTACAATGGCAGTGGCACCAAAATGTAAGTTTTTGTCGGAATGGATCGTGAACAACCTTCCCACCAAACTTCACGGAAATCCATCAATAACTTTTTGTGATATCCCGCTGACAGTCGAGCAGGTAATAATATAACTGCAATGGATGAAAATGATGTCACATTCCGGCTTATGCAAATTGACACTCATCTTTATGGTAATAAATCAAAAGAAACAGAAGCCTGTGATGAATGTAATGTTTTTGTAAAACGATGTCATTCCGAAACAGTACACTCATCTGTGGTTCACTCGAGTCATCCTGTTCTTAAATATCACTGTCTGACTGCTGTCTTTGACTCATACACCTACAGTAACCACACACACATCCTTCTTATTACTCTTTGTCACATCTGACATTAGGGGTGTGT
>OMNV01027385.1:0-14360 GCA_900303265.1 Brotula barbata | reverse complement strand
GTGTAACACATTTCAGTGCACAACTTCACAATTAACCAGATTACGATCTTTGAAAACAATGCTGTTTATTCTAATGTATGTGTGGGTGTGGCCACACTCTGTTCAGGATGTTTATGGACACCCCAGAAGATGAGAGGACAAAACTAATCAGCTGTCTGGGAGCATTCACACAATATTGGGGAACACTACCACAGGTACACACGCACACATGCACACACAGACATCACACTGAGGGATTTCTGACTGGATTTCTAAATCTACTCCCTGTTTATTTACAGGAGTCTCATGACCAGTGTGTACAGTGGATTGTGCGCTTCATACACAGCCAACACAGTGCCAAACGAATCTCCTTCCTCTACGACTGTCTGGCCATGGCTGTGGAGACCAGGCTCTTACCACCCAGGTATACACACACACACACACACACACAACTGACTGAAAGCATAACAGCTCTGCTGCATTGATTTATGTAAGATTACTCAGGTGTTCACCCCTTGTATACAGTACATCTGTGTCTGTTTTCCTGCCTCTAATTTGACCTAAGCTTTGTGCATTATTGGTTCTGAATCTTCTGATCTTGCTTTTACTGTCTGCATTGCATTCTCTCGTTCTGTTGTTATTCCTTTGGCCTCTTATCTTGATTTACTGTTGCTTATTTGGCCTGTGTCTTGTTTCCTGCGTAATGTTTTTCTAATCTTGGTGTGATTTCTCCTTACTGCTGCTAAACCAGAAAGTTAAATTGAGATGGTAATCAGATTTTAAAATTATTTTATTTTGTGCGTGTGCATTTTTCAAAGTTGTTCTTGAGTACCCAAAAGTGCATTGTGTCCATAGACCGCCAACCTGGAGTCTTTTTGACCTATTGTGATAGGTACAGTAGAGAGATATTCTGGAAGGAGAGGGCAGAGAGAGGGGGATGACATGCAGCAAAGGACAGATGTGGGAATCAAACCTGGGGCACCCAAGTAAATCCCAAATCAAAAGTCCATTTGTTTCCTGTGGATTTAAAGCTTACAATCAAATTAGGTGCCCAGAGCTAAAACTGCATCCACTTTTCCAACAGAGAGCAGAGCTCTTTGGTGTGTGTACCATGAGATAACCTTTGTTGTCATTTGGCGCTATATAAATAAACTTGAATTGAATTGAAAACTTGAATTGGACCAATGGCAACCTCATCACGTACACGAAAAAGCACCATGGACTGGACTGCATTTATATAGTGCTTTGCCTCACATTCATACACTGACAGCCGAGGTAACCATGCAAGGCCCACTTGCTTGACGGGAGCAATTTGGAGTTAGGGTCTTGCTCAGGGACCTTCGACGTGGTGGAGCCTGGTATCGAACCGGCGACCCTTCGACCAGTAGACGATCACCTTACCACCTTAGCCATGTCGCCCACCATAAGACACATAACTTATCTGAAATGGGAAGATTTTCTGGCGTTTCACAAGCCTTTGTAATCCTTTAAACTTCGGTGATCTCATGTTAACCTGTAATGTCAGTGTCAGTTAATAACCCAAAGATATACGTAGTTCACACAGGTTTTATTATGTATCTACCGAATATGAGTTAGTGTGAATGAATTACTCTCGTCTCTCATGAATTTGTCTGCGTCTAGGATGGTGTGTGTAGCTCTGATCAGCCCAGACAGTCTGGAGTGGGAGAGGACTCAGCTATGGGCGTTAACGTTCAAGCTGATCCGCAAGATCATTGGTGGAGTGGATTACAAGGTCTCTGACACACACACCCCAACACACACCTTCAGCAATTCCTCAACAAGGCTTAGCTTCTGTCATGAAAATCATGGAGGCCTTCAAAATTGTTTTCTTCATTGGAGTTTATATGTACTTGCTTCACCGCACCATATTGTCACTTTAACACTTGAAATTTTATTGAAAAATTCCATTTGTTTCTTAGTTCTGAAGGACTGGTAACATGGTCTGCTAAGGAGAACAGAATCTAAATAGTTGCCCTTAGCTCCAACTAATAAAGCTGTCATACACGTGATAGTATTTCAAGACAATAAGTAAGATGATGATTTTTCCAAATTGTTGTAAAGATGACTCATCGTTTCCTTCAATTATCTGAGAGGAAACGATGTGCAATTTTCTCCCTTCATGCTTTTGCTTTAATCTAACAGCCTAAGCTCATCCAAGAGTTCAGTGTACTCTACATTTAAAGTATGCATTTATTTACTTGTTTGTGTCTGTGTCTCTCTTAGGGGGTTCGAGACCTATTGAAAGCAGTCCTGGATAAAATTCAGACCGTTCCTATCACTGTCAGCTCAGCTATAGTCCAGCAGCTCCTGGCTGCCAGAGAGGTAATAATCTGCCTTTCAACCTCTTTCCATCCATCCATCCATCCATTTTCTGCTGCTTATCCGGGTCCAGTTGGGGTGGCAGCAGACTGAGCAGTTCAGCCCACACTTCTCTGTCCCCGGCCAGGTCCTCCAACTCATCCTGAGGTGTTCCCAGGCCAGGTTCAGCAGTGAGATGTAATCCTTCCAGGATGTCCTGTGTCTTACTAGGGGCGTTCTCCCAAGTTGAGGTGCCCAGAATCTCTCCCTCAGGAGACAACCAGGGTTCATCCTTACTGACCTCATTCAATGCGAGGAGCAGTGGCTCTACTCTGAGTCCTTCTTGGATATCCTTGCTTTTCACCCTGTCCCTGAGGGTGAGGCCAGACACCTCAGAGGAATACCATTTCCGCCACTTGTACCTGCAACCTCGTCCTTTCGGCCACTACCCAAAGCTCGTGACTATATGTGAGGACAGGAACGTAGATCTATTGGTAAATTGACAGCCTTGCCTTCCGGCTCAGCTCCCTCTTCACTATGACGCACCAATCCGTCTATCCATCTCACGCCCCATCTTGCCTTCACCCGTGAACAAGACGCTGCGGTCCTTGAACTCCTCCAGCTGAGGCAGTGGCTCTTCTCGCACCCAGAGGGGAGCATTCCACTTTTTTATGGGAGAACACCATGGCCTCAGATTTGGAGGTGCTGATTCTCTTCCTGGCTGCTTCACAGTTGGCTTATATCCTATCCATGAAGATCATGAACAGGACCGGTGACAAGGGGCAGTCTTGGCGGAGTCTGACGCCCACAGGAAACTGGTCTGATTTAGCGCAGAGAATGAGAACACAGCTCTGGCTACAGTTGTACAGGGACTGGATAGCACATAACCATGGCCCCAGTACCCCATACTCCCGCATCGTCTCCCACAGAACACTCGGTGAACACGGTCGTAAGCCTTTTCCAGGTCTAGAAAGCACATGTAGACCGGTTGGGCACACTTCCACACCCCCTCCAGGATTCGTGCGGGAGAGAAAAGCTTGTCCATTGTTGTATGACCAGGATGGACCCTGCATTGTTCCTCCCGAATCAGAGGTTTGACTGGTCTGAGTCTCCTTTCCAGCACCCTGGCATAGGCTTTACGGGGGAGGCTGAGGAGTGTGATTCCTAGTTAGTTGGAACACACTTTTCCCTTCCTTGAAAATGGGAAGTACCACCCCGGTCTGCCAGTCCAGGGTTACTGTCCCAGACCACCATGTGACATGGCAGAGTCATGTCAGCCATGACAGCCCTACAACATCCAGGGACTTCAGCATCTCTGGTCGAACCTCATCCACTCCCGGTTATTTCCCACTGCGGTGCTTCTTGACTACCTCAGTGACTTCCACCAGGGAGATGGCCTTTGACACACCCGAGCCCTCCGTCCCTGCCTCCTCTTGTATTGGCATTGAGGTTGGGTTAAGGAGTTCCTCAAAGTGCTACTTCCACCGTCTGGCAATGTCCGCCGTCTGCGTGAGCATCTCCTCATCCCGGCTAATAAAACTTGGGACTGCCTCCCTTTCCTGAGGCGTTGGATGGTTTGCCAGAACAGCTTCAGGAAGCTTCCTGAACTCCGCAACCACTGAAGCCACAGTCCTTCTGGCTTGCCGGTACTTGTCAGCTGATTCAGGGGTCCCCTGTGCCAGCCAGGCACAAAAGGCCTCCTTCTTCAGCTTGACTGCTTCCCTTACTGCCGGTGTCCACCAGCGGGTTCTTGGGTTGCCGCCACAATAAGCACAGGCAAACTTCTGCCAGCAATTCAAGGCAGCTGCTTCAACAATGGAGGCCCTGAACAGGGTCCACACAGACTCCATGTCCCCAGCCTCCCTCAGGATGCAGGTAAAGTTCCTAGGGAGGTGTGAGTTGAAAGTCTTCTGGATTGGTTCTTCCACCAAACGTTCCCAGCAAACCCTCACTGCTCATTTGGACTTTCCAGGTCTGTTTAGTGGCCTCCTGCACCATCTGACCATACTCACCGCCAGGTGGTAATCAGTTGACACCTCTGCCAAATGGTCGCAGGTCTGCTGATATGATTACAAAATTGATCATAGACGTTTGACCTAGCAAGTTATGGTACCAGATACAACACCCTAATGCTCAAACATGTTTCTGTGTGTGTTGAGTTGGTGATAGACAATCCATGGCTAGCACAGAAGTCTAATAACAACCCGCCACTCAGGTTCAGATCAGGTAGTTCCTCCCAATCACTCCCCTCCAGGTCCCTTCATCGTTGCCAACGTGAGCAAGTCCCCCAGTAAAACAGTCCCCAGATGGGGCCCCATCTAGAACCTCCAAGAAGGCCTTGTACTCTGCACTGTGGTTTGGACCCTCTCGTTCACTGGGGAGAACTCCAAAATTTCGGCGTTCAGCCTGGAACTTGTGAGTATCCCCACACTCTCCTGGCACCTCTCACCCTGAGCAACTCCGGACAAGTAGAGAGTCCAGCCCCTCTCTAGGAGTTTGGTTCCAGAGCCCATACTGTGCTCAGAGGTGAGTCCAACTATATTTAGTCGTATGTCTCAACCTCTCGCACCACCTCAGGCTCCTTCTTCCCGCCAGTGATATGAAGTTCCGAGCTCTATAACCGGGTGTCTGTCCGTGTGGGCCTACACCCTTGTCCGCTGCCCTTTTGGCTGCGCACCAGACCCTTCATTCTCTCCCCTCTGGTTGTGGGTCCACAGTGAGGCGGCACCATGTTGTTCTTTCTTCCCCCAATTAACTTCTTTGATTGTCATATTCTTTTGAACTCCAGATCCATGATATTTTGTTCAATATGAATATTTTCCTTTCCAAGCACCAGTCGGTTGTGTTGTTTGTCTTTCTCTTTGTATTCTAGGTGGTGGAGTATATCCTGGACAGAAATGCGTGTCTCCTTCCAGCCTACTTTGCCATCTCTGAAATCAGAAAATTATATCCAGAAGGACAACTTTCACATTGGGTATGTGTGTGTGTCTTTCTCTGTGTCTGTGTGTGTACATTTAGTTGTGATTGTGTGTTTATCTAAATGTATTTTTCTCAACCACCTGTTTTCTCTCTGTGTTTGTAGCTTTTAGGCAGCTTGATATCAGACTTTGTGGACAGTTTCAGGCCCACAGCCCGAATCAACTCAATCTGCGGTAAGACATGAAACGCGCAAAACACCAACAAGAATCCCATTGTTATCGATGCATGATTAGATTTAGCTAGATTTTCAGTCTACAGTGTTTTAAGGCACTTTTCTGTAATAATTCTAAAACCAGCATGGGCAAATTCTGCAAAAATATAAAATGTTAATTAATTAAAAGGAGTTATTAAAATCCATGTTTGCCAGGGATTTATACTGCAAAAAAAAATCATTTAGGTGTTTTGTTTTGACACGTCAACTCCTTATGTAGGTCAAGCCTTTCCTCAAAAAATGCGAGCCTCTTTCTCCAATCACAGTCCTGTAAAAATCCTTCTAACAAAGGGCCCTGACCACACTCGGCTGTGTTATAGTGATGATCCCTTACTGTCCTTTTTGGATAAAATACAAATGTAATGACAATTTTCCATGTCATAAGTTCTGTGAAATACACACGTTTGGTTAATGTGTGTGTGTGTTCACAGGAAGGTGCAGCTTGTTGCCAGTAGTGAACAACAGTGGAGCCATCTGTAACTCCTGGAAATTAGACCCCACAACTCTTCGCTTTCCATTGAGGGGCATGCTGCCATTTGACAAGGTAACACAGACGCACGCACACACACATGACAGTTGCTTAATGAAGTCCAAAAAATACATAGTTTAGTCAAGGTAGTGAAAATATTTAGTATTAAAAATCATAAATCCATCTTTCAAAACACGACTGACAGAGTAAATTACATCAACATTTTATTGTGCCTCAGTCTTAAAAACTCTCAAAAGTAACTGACACACACTGTAAAACGTCTTCTCTGTACGTAGAACCTGTTCGAGCCGCAGACCGGCTTGCTGCGCTACGTGTTAGAGCAGCCGTACTCCAGAGAGATGGTCTGCAACATGCTGGGACTGAACAAACAGGTAAACTCCCCCTTCTTCTCCTCTCTCTCCTATGTTACTTCTATACTAAGTTGTCTTCCTTGCCCCCTCCTGTCTCTCTCTCTCTCTCTTCATTCACTCCCCCTTATCTTGTTTTTATTTTTGACTCTTGCTCTGCCTCCTTTGGCTCTCTTTGCTCTTTTCTACCTGCTCGTCCTGTTCTTCAAGGCTTTGTTTTCCCCTCTTGTCTCATTCTTTTCTGTTCTTTTCCTCATCCTAATCTTTTCTTTATCCTTCCTGGTCCATCGTTGTCCTTTCTTCTTTCCTGTTGTTCACACTTTTTTCTTCAGTCTCTCTTTTGATCCCCATCCTCTCTCTCCTGCCCTGTTGCCCTGGTAACACAGCTATAGTAGACCATGATGTAAGAGCAAGCTGATGCTGTGAGCTTGACCCATAATGCATTGGTATTAGTTTGCCCTGTTGGATTCGTGCAGTTTCAGCTCAGCCCATTGACCGTATAGTCCAACCTGCTAACAGAAAATGATTGACAACATCATCCAGATTTGTCATCTTATTTAACTATGAACAAGTCATCCACATTGTTCCCCTTTTGCATTTAAATTGGCTGAGTTGATGCTAACTGTGCTGAACTGACAGTGAACAGCCTAGCTCCTTAGTCACTACTTTCTCACTCTCTTTCTCTGTCTCTGTTCCCCTCTTTGGTTCCTTTCTCTCTCTTGTCCTCTGGCTGTGTGTTTTGTGTTTGTCTGTCTCTCTGCCATGTGCTCTCTAGACTCTGAACATTGCTCAGGTATGTTCGTTGTTCCTCTTCTGGGTCACCTGACCCATCAGCTAACTAACTGGCCCATTGGACGCTTGGCTTTGTAGGCTTGCTGATGATGTCATTACTGTCCTCGACGTGGCAAACTGGACAAAAAGAGAAAAGAAACGTTGATCTGGAAAAGCAAAATGGCACAGAGCTTGAAATGATCACAGCAGGGTTTTATACACAAATGACCACAGAACAAGACAGAGAGAAACCTGGTGCATGATGCACGCAGGTCATCCAATCTTTAGACCACAGCTACTAATATTCAGAAATGTTCTTGACAGAAATACACCAAAGAATCTAATTTTTGCTTTGTTAAGTCATTAAAAGCTACAATTTTCAGTTTGGTATTTTATCATCACACAGACTTGAATTGGTGGTTATCAACAGCAGTTCCTTGTGTTTCCAGGGGGACAGTAGTTTCAGGTAGCTAACGTAGCTCAGCAGACTTTTACCGTGGGAAAGGTCAAATTGAAAGGAAACGTCTTGGCTGAGACTAGCTCAGACAGTGACTGTGATTGCCATTATTCGCTGTGCAAGAAGAGATTTAAAATCAGCACAATGGAAATCAAGCCTGTGGAATCCCACATGCACTATGTAAGTAACATCTTCAGCTGGCTCAGCAGCAGCAACAGCAACAACATTTGGCTCCACCGTAGCACTAAAAGCAGAGCTACTTTGGTGTCTGCACACTGTGACAAACCATTAGACCCAGAAATCAAATCAAAGAGTCACAGATATTTTACAAGCTGTGTTTCACTAGAACCTTTGTGTGTAAAACATTGTCAGATTTTAATGTTGATTGACTCTTTACATAACCCAGCTCCTTGTCACAGATGTCAATAAAGAGATAGAATTTTTTACTTCATAAACATTTTGAAAGTGGTCTCAAATTCATTCTTAGTTTCTTTAAAAAGGTCTTAAAAGACTAAAATATGACTTTACTAAATCTTCACTAACCCTCATTACTACATAGCTACATTTTTAATAATAGTTGTAATCTTGAGAAGTCAACATACAATATAAGAAGGAATATCTGTTAGTATATCCCCCAGTATGTCCCTTAGTATATCCCCATTCTATCCCTTTCTGGGTGGGATTTCTTCTCAGCACATATTGTAGGATTTACAGAATGTTTACATGCAATTTGCAGGGGGTGAGAGATTATGTCTTAAATGACAGAGACTGAGACTGTCTGATCTGTAGTCTCAGTGTTTTCAGGTGAAGCATTTGTACCCTTAAATCCTGCTGTTGGCATTTCAAGTCCTGCTGCTCTGCATGTGTGGATGTAGTCTGGTTCTTGCCTGTTGTTAGCGAGGTCTTCATGTGTTTGACTCTGACCTCTACTTTCTCTTTCACTGACACAGACATTTCATCATTTTTCTTTTGTTATTTTATTTGTTTTTATATTATATTATTAAAATGTATAGAGATTGTCAGTCTAATCAAGTGATGGGAGGATAGGTGCCAGATAGCAATGACAGTACACAGAAATAAAATGGGAGAAAAGATAATGATAGTCGAACCTCTGATTCAGGAGGAACAGTGTGAGTTCTGCCCTGGTCGTGGAACAGTGGACCTGCTTTTCTGTCTTGCACGAATACTGGAGGGGGCGTGGGAGTATGCCCAACCGGCCTACAAAGCAGACCTTTGCTTTGTACACCTGGAAAAGGCTTATGAACCGTGTTCCCCGGGTTGTTCTGTGGGAGACGATGCAGGATTATGGTGCCCTAGGCCATGGTTATGTGCTATCCGGACCCTGTACACACGCAGACAGAGCTGCATTCGCATTCTCTGTGCTAATTCAGACCTGTTCCCTGTCGGCGTCGTACTCCGCCAAGGCTGCCCCTTGTCACTGGTTCCATTTGTGATCTTCATGGATAGAAAGGCGCATTCAGGGATTGGAAGTTGTCCAGTTTGGTGACATCAGAATAGCATCTCTGTTGTTTGCAGATGATGTGGTTTTGATGGCCTTATCAGACAGTGAGCTCTGATGCGCATTAGGCAGGTTTGATGCTGAGTGTGAAGTGGCCGGGATGAGAATCGGTACCTCCAAATCTGAGGCCCTCTCGGTGAGAGGAAAATCACTGCCTCATGTGGAGGAGTTCAAGTATCTCAGTGTCTTGCTCACGAGTGAGGGCATGATGGTGTGTGGTGTGTTGTGGTGTGAGATGGATAGGCGGATTGGTGCAGCATCTGGAGTCCTACGGACGTTGTACCGAAGCGTCACGGTAAAGATGGAGCTGAGCCGGGTAGTGACCTTTGGTGTCTGAGAAGCACGGATATATGGGAGGAACTCGGAGTAGAGCCGCTGCTCCTTTGCATCGAAAGGAGTAAGATGAAGTGGTTCGGGCACCTAGTAAGGATACCCCCTGCTCGTCTCCCTAGGGAAATATTCAGGGCACGTCAACTTGGGAGGAGGCCCGGAGGACGGTCCAGGACACGCTGCAGGGATTACACCTCACTGCTCGCCTGGGAATGTCTCCGAATCCCCCAAGATGAGTTAGAGGACCTGGCCAGGGACAGAGAAGTCTGGGCTGAACTGCTCAGTCTGCTGCCACCGCGGTCCGGAACCGGATTAGCGGCAGAAAATGGATGGATGGAAGATAATGGGGTTTATTATTTGGGTTAATTTTGTGATAATCCATAACTTTTCCTGCTTTTTGTTGTAAAAGATGATGAAAAAGATGATTTTTACTTTTCACACATGTCGGCAAGAGTTTTCATAAATTGTGTCCGGCCTGAAATTCCTGGGAAAATAATGCAGGCAGTTCTGTGTGACAGGACGACAGCGCCGACTGTTAGTGAGGTGTAGGGAAGTCGAAGGGTTACGAAGGCTACTCCAGCAAGGGGGACCCAAAAGTCAGCATCAACATTATAGTTGATCTCTCTTTTGAGCATCACCACGTTTGGAAGTTTTCCCCGTCTGTTGGCCAGGGATGATTCGGCTCTGATCTGCCCCCTAGTGGATCCGCCTTTGAATCCTTCAGTTACATGCAAAGTGCACAGGTACGCGAACAGTGTTGCTGGGGCCTGAGCACAATCAAAAGGCGTGGAGTATTTGTTGGAAGATATGCCGGTGGATCCTCTTTTCTTTCTCTCTCCTATTCTCTGTTTCTTTATTGCCCTGTCTGATTTGCGGAGTGTGCATGTATGTGTGTACGTTTGGAGGCTGAGGAAGAGAAGTCGCGCTGTAGGCCAACGCACTGAGTGGAATAACGCTGACGATCGGCCTCACAGCATCTCTCCCTCTTCCCAAACACACCTCCCCCAAACCCCCGTAGCCTGCATGCCTGAATGCGCCGTGCTGGTTGTGTTTGGTGCTGTGCTGTGCCCTTCTGTGCCGTGCGTTTCTGTTCATTGGGATGCTGTGATGTGTCACTGTTTGACCTGAGATCCGGATGTGTGTAAAGGGCCCAGATAAGTCATGCAGTGGTTGTGGGGGTCATCGCTTCTTCTTCTCAGTGAATCTGCCACAGTTTACTATCCTCAGGGAATCTGTTCCCTGTGCCGACTCTAATTTGATTTGGATGTGAATCTATGCCGTTATAGATTTCTGTCCCCCTGCACTGCTAAAATATATAATTATTATGATATATAAATGCAGGCAGATTATTAAAGATATTATTTCTTATCACCTAGTACATGCACGGCTTGTTCAATCTTTATGTATTGCTCACATTTTGTGCCATAAAGACCATTAAGCGGAGAGCAGCATATGTAAAATGACAGTCAACGTATGAGAAATACATCTGATATGTACAGTAAGTAGTGAATGTCAGTCCTTAGATCGCATGACATGACCACTCAAAGATGGATGGAAAAATATGACGTTTACGTTTCACATCTGAGAGAGCAGTGAACATTTGCTGCTTTTTCACAAAACATTACTGCTCTAGAGCTGTTGTAGAGGATTTCAAGATGGAAAGTTGGAAAGTTTCAGAAGTTTAGGGGCTTGAGGTACAGGCAGTATGTTTTAGTTAGATATGTCTATCTAATTTACAGGTAACTAACTAGTCCAGGTAACTAAATACATGTATTACAGGGATTCAAAGGTGTTGATTTTACAAATGATTTTATCAGTCCATTCGAGAATAGGACACACGTTACCAACACATTTTGATGCACAGTAATCTAATGGTGATTTTTCTTCATGTTGTTTCCTCCCACTTTGTCTTCTCCTTTCCTCTCCCACTGACTTCCCTTGTATCCTTTACACCCTCTCCTTTTCTGTCTTTATGACTTCTTCTCTCTCCATCTTCCTCTTTGTTTCCCTCCCTCCTTACGTCTCCTCTCCACCACTGTCCTTGTCCTTTAACACTCCCCTCCTCCTTTGCCAGCATAAGCAGCGCTGCCCGGTGCTGGAGGAGCAGCTGGTGGACCTGGTGGTGTACGCCATGGAGCGCTCCGAGACCGAGGAGCACTTTGACGCTGACATCGGAGGAACCAGCCAGTTGCTGTGGCAGCACCTTTCCTCTCAGCTCATTTTCTTTGTCTTATTTCAGTTTGCCAGTTTCCCACACATGGTGTTGTCACTGCATCAAAAGGTAAAGGAAAGATGACCAAGGAGGCAGGAGAGGAAGTGTCTGTAAAGTTACAGATCAAATTATAAAAAAGTATAAAATCTAATCCCACAATGGAAACTACTAAGTCTTGCATACAAGTACCATCTTAGGCATTCCGGTGTTTGTTATTTTTCTCAAATGAGTATTTGAAAGTTGCCTCAGCTAAACTATTGCTCTTGTAATCAATATTAGAAAGTGCCTGTAGTTTTCATTATGTCCACATTTTTCATGGAGCTTTGGATTTTCTTCCTTATCGCATTTTGGGATTGCTGTGTGAACTGCACTCATTTCTTGTGGTTTGTTGGCTGAGTTGCCAGAGAAAAGTCAGCAAATGTTTTTTGTTTTCGTTGCCATTCGGGGAGTATTTGATGTTTAACAGTTTCAAATGAATGAAACATAAGATCTCTGAGCCATCTAGTATAGCCAGGCTGTGCAGTTGGTTTTGAATTTGACAGAACAACTCAATGAGCTCAAAGTGATGTCAGTGTGATCAGAGCAAACATAAAGACAAGCTGTGATGGGCAAGCAAACAACATCAAAATTGGTTATTGTAAACATGCACATTCTGTTTCCATCAAGTCACTGATGTAGCCCTGGAAGCAGATGGACACCAACATGCAAGTGGAGGCTCTCCCGTGAACATCTATGAAATGAAAGCATGATAGAAAATTTTTATTATCATCGTTAAAATGCTATTAACTAAGGCAGAAGACATAAGAACAAAGCTTATTTAAGGATGGAAACATGAAACACGGGTATGACAGGATGTCACCTGTGGTTGAGTTTGTGTCTGTGTGTCCAGCTTGCAGGAAGAGGTCTCATAAAAGGAAGGGACCACCTCATGTGGGTCTTGCTGCAGTTCATATCAGGAAGCATTCAGAAGAACGCTTTGGCCGACTTTCTTCCAGTCATGAAGCTTTTCGACCTGCTTTACCCAGAGAAAGAGGTACGCATCGTGGTAGTAAATGACTCTGATGTTCAGGCTATCTGTACTCATACTAAGCATCGGCGGTAGCATCGGAATTAAACAACTGTTTTCTCCCCCCACTCAGTGCATTCCAGTCCCGGACATCAACAAGCCTCAGTCCACTCATTCCTTCGCCATGACCTGTATCTGGATCCATCTGAACCGTAAAGCCCAGAGCGACAACTCCAAACTCCAGATCCCCATACCTCACTCCCTGAAACTACACCATGAGTATGGATCACACACATGCTCGTAAAGCGCTATCCCCAGAAAATCCTGTACCTAGTTACTTTATATACTTATCCTTATCTTAGTGATTCACACAGCAATATGTGAAGGATGTTGTACCAAAACGGTAGAATTCATTTGACAAATTCTCCCCCAGGTTTCTCCAGCAGTCTTTGCGTAACAAGACCCTGGGCATGTCGGACTATAAGATCGCCCTGCTCTGTAACGCCTACAGCACCAACTCCGAGTGCTTCACTCTACCAATGGGCGTCCTGGTGGAAACCATCTACGGCAACGTGTCTATGAGGATCAGCCTGCCTGGCACCAACTGCACGGCATCGGCGTCCGTCACCCCGTTACCCATGAACCTGTTGGATTCACTCACTGTACACGCAAAGATGAGGTAGGAACTGAGATCGTTGCTGCAGACGATGCGTCGAAGGTCGGCGGTTGAATGATTTTGTCTTTTTGTTTGTTTCTCTCTGCCTAGTCTGATCCACAGCATAGCCACTCGGGTGATAAAGTTGGCCCACGCCAAGTCCAGCATTGCTCTGGCTCCTGCTCTGGTGGAAACATACAGCCGACTGCTTGTCTATATGGAGATCGAGTCACTGGGCATCAAAGGATTCATCAGTGAGTTCAGGAAACCTTTCAGCCCTTTTTAAATTCGACCCACAATCCAGGCACAGTTTTAACCCTCACTTCAGCATCACCTCATTACATCCCCTCAAGAATGAAGATTTATTTATATTCCAGGCTGAAGTGTGTCAAAAGGAAAGCATTGTGGTTGGTTTAGGGAGTAAACTAGACCTCATGTCAGTGAGGCAGCAGTGCTAATCCCTGGCACTTTGGTGAAAATTTCACCTATTGATACACCTCGTCGATATCTTAAGGATAGGACAGGAGAAATATACCATCAAAAACACAGCAACATAGCCATCGCCAGAGATAAACAGACAATTTGTGTATCTGCACCTGGATTTCGATCAACACTAACATGGAATTAATTATTCCACGAGTTGTACCATTTTGCCAAGTCATGCCAGTTTGTCCACATCAGGACTATATACTCTGAAGTAACACTACTAAAGGCTTCAGCTCACTTCCACAGCACAGCATACAGGTTTTACGTGCAAACAGACACTTCTTCAACATGGGTTTCGAAGACGCACATACACATTCGTTCACCAAGGCCATAAAACATAGGTTGACCTGCTCAGTCATATCCATGGATATTATGATTTTTTTTATTATGTAAATGTAACAACAACAAAAGAAATCAAGTCACAGCATGTAAAACTACATATGAAACAGACTGAAGTCTCTCTCTCTATTTAGGTCAGTTGCTGCCTAACGTCTTTAAGTCCCATGCGTGGGGAATCCTGCACACTTTGCTGGAGATGTTCAGCTACAGGATGCACCACATCCAGCCGCACTACAGAGTCCAGCTCCTGAGTCATCTAC